>LZPO01008532.1:0-15063 GCA_001675575.1 Neotoma lepida | reverse complement strand
CCTTAAAGAAAACTGACTCTCCCTCCCCTAGAAGTTATCTGCTTAGAGCTCCTCAGGTAGGGGTAGTAGGCTCATGAATACAAAGGCTTGATATTGTGAGGGAATCACAGCTGCTGTGAGCTCCCAAGTGCAATGGTCCTGTCCCCACCACCTCTGGTTCTTACTATCTTTCTGTCTCCTCTTCCATGATGAGCCCTAAGCCTTGGTTGGTATATATGTGGGGGAGTGATACAGATGNCCCATTTGTGGACAAGCACATCACTGACACTTCATTCTCTGCAATTTAACCAACTATGAGTTTCTGTGTTAACTACCATTCACTGCACAAAGAAACTTCCCTGATGAGGTCTGAAGGCTGTACTAGTCTGTGGGTCTAGAGATAATGAATATAGAAGGCAGTTTGATATTTGTGTCCATTTAGCAGAATAAAAGTAAAACACCCCTGGGGCCTGTGTTTACCATGGGTTCTTGGTCAGATTTATAGTAGTGGGCATGTGTTTCTTCCTGTGGAAAAGGTCTTAAATACATCAGAAAGCAGTTCTGTTACTCCAATAACATTTGCGCCACTACTGGACCATGAGCATATCTTGCCACACCAGTTTACAGCTGGGTTAAGACTGTTGATGATTTTTCTCTCAGCTGACTTTATTACACCTTCTGGTACTATGCAAGCTAGACAGCAAAGGGGAAGCTTCCTGATCAGTACCAACTTGATTTCTCCATCCTGTGACCCAANAGTATAATGTCTTCAGCAATAGAGTCTTACCATCAAGTTCTGGTGGGCAACCCAGGGCAGTGACATAGCCTGTATTGTTTTGGGGGTCTCCAAGATATTTTTGGCCAATGGCTTAAGGGGAGGTACCCCACATCTGGGAGGTATCCCACATCTGGCTCTGAACTTTTTATTTACCATTTATCCNTTTGTTCCCATCTCGAACCTGCATCTGTCCCTTATTCATTCTTTCTAAACATACATCTAAACGTAGATTCTAGTTGAATAATTATTTAGAATGCAAATTGAACAGCCACATCATTTAACACTTTAATGCTTGACAGATCTCCCATCAAAAAAGGTAAAAATTCTTAACACAGCTCAGTTTCATTTATAATCAGATGTCTTTTATTTTCCAAACATTGGCTTTCTTTCAGTTTCTGATCTCTCTCTCCCTTCAAATGTCTATACAGTCACAAGAGAAATAGCTCATACCCATGGAATCAAGATAAAATATTTTTCATTCCAAATTCATATTTAAGAATGTAGAACTCTCAAAGACAATAAGAAATGTTTTATGATGTCATTTTGGTTCATAATAAAATTCTTACATTCCTTCCTCTATAGACATAGAATGACAGCTGATAGACTGAAAACTAAACCTTCTTCTCCTCTCTCCAACCACAAGACACAACTTCTAAATATATTAACATTCACTGCAAGGACCAAAGTAGTAAGTTAAAAGATCATAAATTATATAAATATGACTCAAAGTTGTTCTTTCAAATAAACTATACCAAATAATGTTTTGGTTTTCACTGACTCTACGTATGCACATGCTTGGGGACGGGGGGCGTCCTCATATACCTCAGGATGGCTTCTAACTTGACTATGTCACGTAGCCAAGGAAGATCCTGAACTTCGTACATTCCTGCCTTCATCTTTTGAGTGCTGGGATTACAGGTATGTGGTAGCTCACCAGGTTTATGTGATGATTGAGACTAAATCCAGTGCTTTATAACTGCTAGACAAGCATTCTAAGCTATATCTCCAGTTCATATATATTTTTTAAAGTACTTAGCATAATATCATGCACTTGTGGGTACCTGAGTCTTATTATATTGTTTGACTATTATAATGGCAAAGAGAATAAAGATCTGATATCAAAATGTTTTAAGGAAAAATGTTTTTAAAGCTAACAACACAATGATATATGCAATACAAAAATTCAAAGCACTATTCCTTCCCTTGGATTTGTCCTTAATAAAGCTCTTGCTATGATTAAATAACTGGATAATAAGAATCATTTGGATCCATCAGACACAGAAATAGTTAATCAAGTAAGAAACAAAGTGAATAAAGAACCCAGAAAACAGACACAGATGTAAATAAAGGAGACTACCTAAAGAGAAACTGGCATTCGAAATCACTAGAGAAAGGAAAGGACCTTCAANAAATANGGTAAGACAAATGACTATCTCTATTTGAAATAAATACATAAATGATTCCCTTTTCACACAATAATCATTTTGTTGTAAGATTTACAGAAAATAAATTCACATGTATTAAAATTAGAAATGAAAATTCTTATAATTATTTATAGAAGAATATATTTATGATCTTCAAGAATCCTCAAATAACATGAAGGATGAAAAAATTATAATAAAATTGAATAATTTAAAATTTTAACTTACTCAACATCAGTTTGGGTATTAAAAAAGAAAAATTTTGAGATGGAGTATATAGATTGAGAGGAAATACTTACAATAAAAGTCACAGACCAAGAATCAATCAAGAACAGGGGCCCATAAACCACAGGAGAACAAACATTTTAAAGTTGCAGATCTTACTGAAGCAATAGAATAACTGGGGGAAGGGGTGAGGGCCAAAAGACCTTTAAGGAAAGCATTTCAAAATTACATNTGAAAAAGCCAGTGGGCAAAGTGGGAAAGTGGATCTTCTCCAACTCCCACCATCACTTTCTGGCTCANTGTAACACTATACTTCACACCCTATGTGGAGGTTTAAGAGGCTAATAAGATATATGATGTGTGAAGTTGTATGCAGAATTACATGTAACAGAACATACCCATTAAACCCAAACTCTGTATAGAAGGGCTGTTTCAGCTACTAAAGGCTCTTTGTTCAGGCCACTTTGTTTCTTCCCTTGGAGAAGTATCCTTCTCCTTAATAAAATCTTTCACTCTGCTACTGTTCATGTATTTCTGTCCAATTTCTTGTTTTGAGACACAAGAACCTAGAATCATTCCAGAGGTGCACACTGAATCCCTCTATCAGCCAATATCATCAGTATTCTCTCTATCTTGATATTTCACTTCTGCAATTGTAGCACAAAAAAAGCATCAACAATGTACAAATGAGGATGCACATATTCCAATAAAACTTTTCATGAATCCTAAAATTTGAATTTCACACAATTTTCAGATTATAATGAAAATGACATTTTGGCCTTCATTAATTTTTTTCTGAATCTCTTAAAATAAATGTAAAAACCATGCTTAACTCATAGGTTGTATAAAAACAGGTGGCAAGATACATATGGGTCATTAGCTATAGTTTACTGGACCATCTTTGAGATATACAAAGAATTCCTATAAATCAGTAAGAAAAAGGTAAATAATTCAATAAAAACACACATAAAAGCTATAGAGATATTAACAGATGAGAAANCTATAAAGGCCAATAAACATATGAAAGAATATCAAACCTCACTAGAAATTAGGAAAGACGATTAAATGTCACTTTTTACTTAAGAGGTTGGTAAAGGTTAACTCCTACTATATGAACACTGGCAATACAGGAACTCTCTGGAAAACATAAATGTGCACAGTAACAACAACAGAGAAATTATCTAGCAAAGGTAAAAAATAAGGAATCTATATCCTGTCAATTCCACTTCTGAGTACAGTACACCCCCCAAAATCCCAATGTACATATCAGGATACCAACTGCAGCATTCCTTATAATCTCATGCTCACATACCATCACCACAACTAACAAACAGAAATAAACTCTATTTTCTATTGATANGGAAATGAATTAAAGACTAATAAAAAAAATTGAACACTATGCATAAAAGAAGGTTAACATATACCAATGGAGGGGGGAAAGCAGGTTATAGAANACAGAAAAGAATTTTATCATTGCTCAGCAAACTTGAAAACAAATAGTATTAAACTAAAAACTCCTAACAGATACATTTATAATGTGCTTTTCAACTCTGAAGGAGAAGATTCATACATCACTAGGTTGGGTGGGCTTTTGGGGGTAGGGTTGTTTGTTTACCAAATTCTAAATCTGTCTTCTTAAGTGTGTATTTTCTATGTTGGAATCTATATTTTTTGTTTTGAGAGATGGTTTCACACAGTCCAGGAGGGCCTCACACTTGCTATGTAGCTTAGACTGGCCTTGAACTCCTAATCCTTCTGCCTCTANCTCAAGAGTTCTGGGATTATAGGCACATACTATCATACCCAGCAAAATTAACATTTTAGAAAACTCAAATTCATGTTCTAGAAAATTCACTGTTACTGCAAAATTGAGTACTGGAGGCTGGAAACAGAAATTTAAACAAAAAAGGAAGAAGAAGAAGGAAAAAAAAAAAAACCCTGAAGAATACAGAGGAAAAGAGGGAACAAGATTCAGAAGTTTTAATCAGCTGTGCTTAACAAGTCATTAGATCCCAGAGCCCATTACCCAACTAATTTTTACATACACTTGCTATGGGCTTTTAAATACCTTAGAACTACACATCTGCATTTACTGATGGTGACAGTAACCAATGACTGAAAAGGATTTTAGAAAACAAAATACCGCCAGGCAATGGTGGCGCACACCTTTGATCCCAGCATTCAGGAGGCAGAGGCAGGCAGATCTCTCTGAATTCGAGGCCAGCCTAGGCTACCGAGTGAGTTCCAGGGCAGCCAGAGCTAGATAGAGAAACTCTGTCTCAAAAAATACAAACACACACACACAAAACGCCAGTTAAAGCAATTCTGAAAGATGTAGCAGAAAGGTTTTCTGTCTGGCATTGTTGGTCAAGTCTCTGCCTCAGTGTTTCCTCATCTGCCAAAACTGTAAAATAATGGAATTTATTATATAAGGTTGTGAAAATTAAGTTGATTTAGATATACCTGTATATGTGCCTGCTTGCTATTATTTACACACATCTTACTATTATTATCCATTCATCAGAAACTGGGAACTTCAGATNTCTGAATTTGAGGCCAGCCTGGTCTACAGAGCAAGTTCCAGGACAGCTAGAACAACACAGAAAAACTTTGTCTTGAAAACAATAAAACAAAACAAAAAAACCCTGGGAACTCACTGGGTATTGGGACCTTGTCCTATATACTAGAGAAGTAGAATTGACAAATATCTGTATTTCCTCTCTTAAAGTACATACCCATTCTACTACGTACTATGAGATAGACAAGTGAACTAATGTACAGTCTTCAACTTAACTAATTAACTCCTGAAGGTATTTCCAATCTATGCAAGTTTATCACTAACTTTAAAGTCATTTAATCTTCCAAATGCTAAAATTCAATGAAAAGGGCTTATGGTTTTACACAGAGAGAAAAATAAATATTTCCTAAAATACAAATCTATGGGTATTGTCATTGTGAAAACTACACTTGCAGTTTTATCTCTAAATTTTCCTATTATTTTTCTTCTACCTTTAATATATACTAATCTAAAATACTAATAAATATGTAGAACTCTCGGAAACTTCTCTCCCAATTCCCTCCATTCTAAGAGTGTAATGAGTTCTTCCTCTTTTGTTACATTTTAATTATACATCATTCTGAAAAATTTATGAACAATACCCTCAAAGACTACCCNATCTTTAGAATTATTACACAATGTAACAGCTAAACAGAGAGGAACAAGAGATTCTGCTGCTTNGCTAAACATTTATCACTTTATATACAGTATAAAGCCTTTAATTTTTAAGCTGTAAAAAAACTATACATTCCCCTTTGATAAAAGTATTCATTTATAGTTAAAAACATTTGAGTTCAATCATCTTACTTTATAACGCCCTCCTTCAACAAATGGTATCCTAACTGCATCCAGCTCTATTGCAAATTTACAGTACAAATCCTTACCAGCCATTTTGCTTTTAGCTTGNGACACTTGTGACCAGCTGACTTCAGTCCAATTCTATTAGAAAATAAGCACAGACTGGAACCTATCTGATAGAGTTGGTACTCACAGGAAATACCTATATCAGATGTTCCTTTTAAAATATACTTTTATGATGCTTGGCTATTTCCTTTCAATATAATTTGATGTCTTTATTTAAAATACTGATCCTGACTCACAGTAATTGCCCCTCTCTCAGATTCTATAAAGTTGACCTATTACTGTTTATATGCAAGAATTTTCACACACACCTTTAATCCCAGCACTGGGAAGGTAGAGGCAGGAGGATCTCTGAGTTTGAGGCCAGCCTGGTGTAGAAAGTGAGTTCCAGGACAGTCAGGGCTACACAGAGAAATACTGTCTTGTGGGGAAAAAAAAAATTTTTTTTTCAGTATGTGGTGGTATTTTGTTTGTGATCTAACAAATGAAGCTTGCCTGAAGATCAGAGTGCAGAGCTAAGCCACTAGTTAGTCATAGAGGCCAGGCAGTGGTGGCACACACCTTTAATCCCAGCACTCTGGAGGCAGAGGCAGACAGATCTCTGAGTTCAAGGCTACCCTGGGCTACACAAGATTGATACCGTCTAAAAAAGAAACAGCCAGGCAGTGGTGGCACACACCTTTGATCCTAGCACTTGGGATCTCACATTTTTAATCCCAGCATTAGAGAGGTAGAGACAGGAAGTGATATGGCTGGATGGAGAGAGGACTATAAGGTGGGAGGAGACAGGAGCTCAGGCCCCTTTAGGCTGAGGATTTCATAGAGGTAAGAACTAGTGGCTGGCTGCTCTGCTTCTGTATCTTTCAGCTTTTACCTTGATATCTGACTCCAGGTTTTTATTATAAGACCAATTAGGATTCGAGCAACAGGAATGTTTTAAATACTTTCTGCTAAAAACAAAGAAAGGTTGTGTATTTGTTATTGTGAGTTAAGCTACAGTCCAGCAGACCATCTAGCCAATAATAAATATATTAAAGATAACACATTATTCCCCCATCTCAAGGGTATTTCTATAATAGCTAGGAGAGAACAATTCTCCAACCGTTTTTGACTTGTAGCATCCTATTCTCTGAATATCATTATAGATAGTGTGCCCTTAACTAAATATCACCAAAATCTTAAGATGACAACTATTTAATGTAATTTAAATATAATGGGGAATGGTGGGACTGAACAGTTTCTGTTAGTATACTGTTCTTCAAACTTTCCACCATGTACTCTTCTCTCAACAAGCTCCATTCACACANACCTCNTGATTGTCCTAAAATTGTTACTCATTAACTCATTCTATCATTTGAAATTATTTTTTAGACAGATTCAATAAATAATACTATTTAGGAAGTTCATCAGTTTGATAAGACATAACCTTCTCTTAATAACAACAAAGGGAGGGAGTTGTTTGCTGGTAAGGACAAACATCTGCAAGGCAATATATACTCAAAGAAAAGAATTAAGTAGGGACCTCAATAACATCCATTTCTACTTCTAACCCCCCCCATCCCCAAGGCATTTCTGTTTTCACTGTGATGCCAGATAACCATCCCCGCTGCTGTGGAAGCCTCTGGTTAAAAAGGATTTCAAGGCTGCTGTTTCTTGTGAGGAACCAATCAGATTTCTTTGTTTCATCTGCAACATTCCATCAGGGTTATATAACATTTAGATACATGAAACATTCTAATAATACAGTATGTTTCACTCTATAGTTAACTATTTACTGTCATGAAATTTGGCACATAAAAATACCATATTTTTCTTTTTTGTTGTTCAATAAAAAAAGATCAGAAATATACTACAAATGATTTTTTTAATTTCTGAAGAGACAGAGTTAATTTGCTCAGTCTAAAAGAAACTGTTCTTGANAGTACATACTAAACACACTCTGCAGACTACTAAGATTAATGCTGATTCCAAATTATTTCTGTCTAGAGTAAAGTGGGTGAGGTAATCTAACATAGTGGCAGACAGCCATACAGTTGTTAATTCTAATCACATACAAAATGTCTTTACTATGGCATAAAACATTATAAATAGATTTATAATGACTGCATTGCAATTTTTTAATACCACATAAAAACCAAGTATTTAAAATATTTCAACAAATATTTTCTCAAATAAGAAAATCTGAACTTGGAATGCCTTACCCACAATACTAACCAAAATATACCAACAGCACTGTTACCTATGTGATCAGAATCCTTGCAATACACTCACCATGGATTCACACAAATACTCTTCCTCTCAGCCAGAGAAAATACTGCACAACTAAAAATACTGATTTTCTGTGTTGGTAAAACAACTCAAATGTTTAAAAAATCTTAAGCTGGAGCTTGTGGATATAGTATGTTTCTTCTTTTTACAACTCAAAAGTCATCCCAGATATGATGGTCACAAACCAGCACAGGATTAAAATAGTACCCAAAGCAGAAAAAAGAAGAATCTGTTGGGTGTGGTTTAAGAAAACATACCTTGTCTTAACTGGACAGCTCCTCAGTTACAGGAAACTACAGAAACCCAAAATACACACATACAAAAGCAAAGAGCTTCANGAAGGGGGTGGGAACTAAGCCTCCATGATTTTTAGTGCTTGATGTTCAATTGTTTCTATAGTGTGCTTCTAACACAACAGTGTCTTGGATCAATGCTGACATAGCTCAAGAAGCCAACGACAGTGAAATTTTACTTGTCCTACTTCCTCTCCTTTATTTTATACTCACTGTCAACATGGCCGTTCTTACAAACATTTTGCTTTCACAGAGGAGGTAATCATTTAAGTCATGACTATGTGCAATGCGAACTCCACTGCATTACAGTCATCAATAAAATATGAAGTGCCAACTTTAGTGCTCATCCTACTGATTTTTCCCCTATCTCACTGGAGAATGATTTCTGCTATTATAAAATGAATAATATAAAGAGAAACATTAGCAGGAACTCAAATAAGCAACAGAGAAAATACAAAACCCATTAAGTGTTTACTTAAAAACAAAGCCAAGCTAATACTAGTAGGAAAAGAAAACCTTTCATAACACATATCTATATACACTAAAGCCACACACATTTTATAAAACAAATCTGTTCGTAAGCTACCATGTATGCACTTACTAATGCCATACATGCCATATACCAGAACCTCTATATANAGAGAGTATGCATATTTCACAACTATAACAGTTTCATTCTTAAATGGCCATCATCAAATATAAAAACAGCTACGGAAATCTGACATGCTGATCTCTGCCTAAGCCTCTAGACTTGTTAAAACAATCTCTTTTCTGATCAGTGTAGCAGACCCACCTCTGAATCATACTGACGGTTATTTTCCCNCAAGTCCTGAACGTGCTGCACCATTTTGTTTGTCTTCTGGACAGTCGAGAAATCGGCAGAACAGCAGTGAAGGAGTGCACTGGAGTCAGCAGAGTCAGTGCCAGCCTCCTACTGCAGCCTGTATATTGAACGCACTCAAACCCACAGGTGCCTACGTAAAATCCTCCAGCTGCAGCCTGCAACTCAGTGTTTCCTTCAGCAGTAAATCTGTATGCTACCTCCACTTTGCTTTAACCCAACAAATGACAGAAAGCACAACAATGTGGCACTTTTGAAAAAAATTTTACATAAAATTTTTTGTATTGTCTCTAGTAAGAAGAAAACTATATGACTTCAAAAAAATTATGAAGATCAAAGGGATATCACTAAAAGGGAAATGCATTTCAAATATTTCTAAATTTCAAACTAATCCTTTAAGAAAATACAGCATTAAAAAACTAACAATCTTAATTCTCTTATGAAGCACCTATAAAGATAATTTTCATATACCTTAAGTCTATTATATACAACTGCATGAACAGGAAAACTTCTACCCATATTTGTACATCAAATTATTTATTAGAAGAAAATATGAGAATATTTTAAAGGACAAAGTTAATTTACAAAAACCAATGCTCAATGAATGACAGGCAAATCAAAAAACAAAGACTAAGGTTTTTCACATCAACTTCAAATGCACATATTATTATCCTACCAGAATTATAAAATTCAAAAAGTAGGGGGTAAAAAAACCTTAAAAACAAGTAAGTCTAACCCCTTGGTTTTTCAGATGAATAAATTAAGGACCAAAGAAATTATAGCTAAAGTACCTTCCTCAAGGTCACACAGCTATCTAGTACCAGAATCTGCCCTTCTAAATGTACCTTTTAATAAATAATAACTACTGAAACACATTCAAGCTTAGACAGTTAACATGAACACTCCTGTGACCCTTAAACAAAGTAAGTTTATGGCAAAACAAAGAAACAAACTTTATGAAACACAAATATCCAAGCCCCAATTGTTTCACAGGTCAACTATTCCAAACATTTAAAGAAATAATACCAATTCTACAAGATTTCTTCCAGACGATGGAAAAGGAAATACTCCTAACTCATTTTCAGGACAGATTTACTCAGAAAATGAATCAGATAAAAGCATTACCCAGAAAAGGATGAACATTCCTTACTGTCTTAGGGTCTCTATTGCTACAATGAAACACTATGACCAAAAAGCAAGTTGGGGAGGAAAGGGTTTATTTGGCTTACACTTCAGCATTACTGTTCATCAATGAAGGAAGTCAGGACAGAACTCAAACAGGGCAGGAATCTGGAGCCAGGAGCTGATCCAGAGGCTGTGGAGGGGTGCTGCTTACTGGCTTGCTACCCATGGCTTGCTCAGCCTACTTTCTTACAGAAGCCAGGACCACCAGCCCAGGGATGACACCACCCACAATAGGCTGGGCCCTCCTCCATCAATCACTAATTTTAAACATGTTTTACAGCTGGATCTTATGGAGGCATTTTCTCAACTGAGGTTCCTTCCTTTCAGATAATTCTAGTTTGTGTGTCAAGCTGACATGACTGACTAGTCAGCACACTTATGGATAGTAGAAACAAATGAAAATTCTAAGTAAAATATTAACAAATCCAATCTATAATGTATAACGCACCAAAGGAATGATGTTTTTTCCTGAAAAGCTAGGCTAGTTTAGTATTTAAAAATCATTTGTCCACCATATATAGTCTGCTATATGAATGACTCAAATATAGTCCACCATGTGAACATCATCTACCATAGTAGTGATTGAGAGAAAAATTACATGATCATATTACTTGATGCAAAGAAATCATTTTAAAAACACCTAAAAAAATTACAAAACTGGGAACAGAGAGAAACTCCATTAACTTCATAAAGAACATATATAAAAAAGCCTACAGTTAACATCATACAAAATGACAGAAGAATGAATGTTTCCCACACTAACACTGGATACTAAAGAAAGAGCATTAATGCTCAACCCTGAGCTACCATTGTATGAGGTGTATTAACCAGGGTCTTAAGATGAACAAAGAACATACATGCATGAAAGAAGTAAAGAAATTATCTTCAAAAGACACTACTACTTAAAAAATTTAAAACACATATAAACAAAGACACATACAAATTTTCAAATCTTAGAACTAATTAATGAGTTTAGCAAAGTCATAGGATACAAAGTAAGAAGGCAAATTTATATATACAGGTTTACTAAATTAGCAAGAAATCACTTCCCTTTTCCTGCCCTTACCCTAACTCTCTGCCATGTGCTAGACTATAGCCTAGTTCCAGACTGAGGGCAATGAACTTCTTTGTGGGTGAGCCACCTCCTTTCCTAGGTAAATCACTTTTCCCCCTTTCCCATCCTTACTTCACCCCTCTGCCATCAGCAAACCCACAGGCCTACTAGTTCCAGACCTGTGGCTGTGAACCTTCTTCATCTGTGAACCCCTTTTGCCTGGCCTAGCTCTAGACTCATCTTTGATTTGGGAGCCATCTTTCCATGGTCCAGTTAAACAGCTCATCTACCAGGTCATGCATCTCCTGCACTGGCCCAAGCTAAGGAAGGCTAGATTACCACATCAGACATCCAACAAAAGAACAAAGTCCACATGCCAGGGTCAAATTCAGCATGAATGGCCAAAGCAACATGTCTCCCATCAAACCTACTACTTCTATATAAATGTTCTCTAATAAGAACTACCTAGATCAACTTTCTTCAATAAATAGGTCATCGGGACAAAAAATAGATAGAAAAACCTCAGAATTAAATGACATCTTACACCAAATGGATCCAACATATCTACAGAATTCTATCTAAATGCCAAAGAACATACATTTTACTCAGAAGCATGTGGAAGCTCTTCCAAAATAGACTACATCCTGGGATACAAAGCAAACTTTAACAAATACAGAAAAACTGAAATAATTCCACGTATCTTATCCAACCATTATACAATAAAACTTAAAATTGACAGTAAACAAAACTCCGGTAAGTGCGCAAACATGTGGACATTAACTCATTACTTACTGAATGATGAACGGATCAAAGAAGAAATCAAGAAAGATCAAAATATTTCTAGAACTAAATGAAAATAAAAACACAACACAACTAAATTTCTGGGACACATTAAAAGCAGTTCTAAGAGGAAAGTTTATAGCCCTAAGTGCCTTCGTTAAAAAATCAGAAAGAGCACAAATAAATGACTTAATGATATAACTCAAGAATTTGGAAAAACAAGAACAAACCAAACCCAAATCACATAGATAGTCAAAAATAACAAAATCAAAGCAGAAATGAAGTAAAAACAAAGAAACAATAAATCTAGGAGATGGTTCTTTGGGAAGATAGAGAAGATTGATAGATCAATAGCCCAAATAACTACAAGAGAGAATGAGAGGACCAAAATTAACAAAGTCAGAAATAAACACAAACAGACACCAAAGAAAAAGAATACTATAAGGTAATAGTTTTTAAAAACTGTATTATTCTATTAAGTTGGAAAATCTAAAAGGAATAGATGAATTTCTTGATTCATCCAAACTACTAAAGTTAAAACAAGAAGAGGCCAATAACCTAAACAGACCCATAACAAAGGAGGAGATGGAAACAGTAATAAAAAGTCATCCAGTTAAAAAAATTGTAGGCCCAGATGGAGTCACAGCAGAATTCTACCAGACTTTCCAAGAACTACAACCAGCACTTAAAACTCTTCACAAAACAAAAACAGAAGGAACACACTCATTCTATGAAGCCAGTATTATTCTAATACTTAAACCAAGTAAAAATACAACAACAAAACACAAAACTGCAGACCTATATCCCTGAGGGGCAAAGAAGCAAAAATCTTCAATAAAATACTATCGAACAGAATACAAGCACATATCAAGATCATCCACCATGATCAAGTTCTCTTTATCCCAGAAAGGGTTGATTCAGCATACATAAGTCAATAAATGTAGTAACTTATATAAATGAGCTTAAAGACAAAAATCACATGATCATTTCAACAGATGCAGAAAAAGCCTTTGACAAAATCCACCATGCTTTAATAAAAACCCTAGAGAGAGTAGACTAGAGAGAACTTACTTCAACATGATAAAGGATATATATGACAAAATCCACAGGCAACATTATCCTAAATGGAGAAAAACTTGAAGCAATCTCATAAAATCAGGAAAGAGATATGGCTGTCCATTATCCCCACTCCTTTTCGCTATAGTGCTGGAAACACTAGCTGGAACAATAAAATAAAAGAAGGAAATTAAAGGGATATAAATAGGAAAAGAAGTTGTCAAATTATCCCTATTAGCAGATGATATATTACAACAGTAGAGATCCCCAAAATTCCACCAGAAAACTTCTAGAAATAATCAACAATTTCAGCCAAGTGGGTGGATACAAAATCAACTTAGAAAAATCAGTAGCCTTTCTATACACCAATAACAAACACAATGAAAAAGAGATCATGGACATATTCCCATTTACAGTAACATCAAAGGCAATAAAATATCTTGGAATTTAAACCTAACCAAGGAGGTGAAAGATCTTTACAATGGAAACTTCAAATCTCTGAAGAAAGATTGAGAAAGACACTAGGCAATGGAAAATTCCAGAAGGATTTAGAGGCAGACCAACATTCCGATTTATATGGCATGGCAAAGAATTTTAAATGGATGAAATAATTTGGGGGGAAAAGAAGTTGTTTATATAAAGCTATAATAATGCCATACTGGTGACAATGCCATACTGGTGAATGATAGAAACATAGATCTATGATTGGAATGGACAGTGCAGAAATGTGCCCAAATAAATAGGGCCAACTGATTTTAACATTAGTCCAAAAGTAATTCAAAGGAGAAAGGATCCTATTTTCAGCAATGTAAAAACAAACCAACCAGCCTTAATTTTACACCTTGTGTTAAAATAGCCCATCATGGATCAGAGATCTCAATACAAAACTTTAAAGCTGGTGTGGCAGTACACGCCTTTAATCCCAACACTCAAGAGACGGAGGCTGGCAGAGCTTTGTGAGTTCAAGGCTAGCCTGGTCTACATAAGGAGTGTCAGGCCAGCCTGAGCTACAGAGTAAGACCTTAACTAAAATTAAACCCTTCAGAAGATATACTTACAACTTAGGTTAATTAAAGAGTTTTAGTAAGTTTTTGTTTTTGTGGTTTTGTAGTTGAGGTTTGGGGGACTAAAGATTGAACCTAAGGGCTCATACATGCTAAGCACACACACTACCACAAAGCTACACCACTAGGCCCAGGGTTTTAGGTGTGCTACCAAAAGCACAATCCATTTTTTAAAATGCTAAGTCATCAAACACTGTTAAGAGCACAGACAAAACACCTATCTAACAACGGACCTGGATCTATGAAATAAAATAAACTCTCAAAACTTAAGAGCAAAACAAATAATGTAATAAAAAGTATCAAAAGATATGAAAAGATATTTCACCATGAAGAATATATGAAAGGCAAATAAGCACAAGAAAAGATGTTCATTAACAAGTAGAGAAAAGGAAATGAAACTACAGTAAGTAGGCATGGTGGCACACTCCTGGAATCCCACACTCCAGGCAGAAGCACAGTGACACTGGCTGCTACTGGGACTAGGCAAACACTGGCAAAGTTCCAAGTTCCTGTGTGCTTTGAACAAAGAGCTGAGCNGTGATACCAAATGACAACAGAAATAGGACAGCAGACTCAAAAAATAAACTTCCAAGGGAGGAAGCAAGCAGAGCACAGAGAGTTCAGCAGCTCAAGAGCCTACCGCACTAACAATCGGGGCTTTTATGTTATTTCAGAAAGATAATATGACTCATATATAGCAC
>LZPO01008531.1:7663-20942 GCA_001675575.1 Neotoma lepida | reverse complement strand
TATCCTTCCTACCATCCTCTCCTTACTTAACATTATTATTATCCATCCCCCATTATTCCCTTTTCCCACTTTATACTATCTGTGTTCTAATGCTTCCTTACTGTGGCCTCTTTCGAGTTTATTGGCCTATACAAGGGTTGGAGCTTGATGTTCAGATGTCAGAAAAAACAAAACAAACCAATGCCTTCTATAAATAATCACCTGAGAAACCGTTGCTCATATTTGTAGATACTCAAATACTATCTTAGCATATATACTGTTGTGCTCTCTGGATGTCATCAGACAACCTATTAATAGAGCAAAGCTGAGATAGAACTTACTATGGGAAGAATGTCACAAATTTAAAGGGAATTTACAGAGCTCAAAGTGAGGAAACTACAGAAGGGTATTTGCAGTTTTAGACTTGGGGTGATTATTTTTATCATTAAACTATTACAACTTATAGACATTGGATTTTTTGGCATTGGATTTCATTTTGCTTGTGGGCTCAGCATAAATTTTTATTGCCATCATTTACCCATTTCACTTATTTTTATAGAAATACACTGGAAAATAATTTAAGTAAATGAAAATTTCATATTTACCTCTATTTAAACTAGATTTTTCTAGAGGTATATCTGTTAGCTGTTTCAATCGATTGCTTCAATTTGGTTGTTACTGGGTTGAAAATGAATCCCATCATCCATATACAGTATTCATAAGAATGGTCTCAATGGCAGTCTGATTAAAAGATAAATGAACTGGGAACACACTCCTCTCAAATGGAGGTCAGAGAAATTTAATCTGAGCATGACTATATGACTAGAGGTCACTTTCATGAGGATCTAATTCTTAAGTCCCCCTTTTTTTCTTCTGTTATAAATGATAACAATTCCTCCTGCCTGAAGGCTATCTGTACACATTAGATCAGATACATTTTTCAGTCATTGTTGAGCAAATTGCACAGCAAAGCTGACACAATTCCCAAAGAACAACTCAAATTTTTTCATTATTTTAGTTTAATCTGTCCATTATTTCTTTGTGTAATATATTTTGATCTAGTATTTTGTACATTCTGTTAAGAAATGTAGTTGTTGCAACTGGATAGAACACTACAAACAAGAGGACTAACTAAAAATTGTAAAGCTCTGGGCTGTTAGGTGCAGGTATCAAANTTTCTATAGATGGGAAACATTGAGATATCCAGGACTACCATTGTGGTTCAAGAGAAGCCTTATGCTTCCTGGGTCATGGAAAGGACAAACTGTCCAAAAATACATTGATAGTACATTAAGGCAAGATCAGCCAAAAAACTGGTATCTAGCACTTCTATCCAGATGTATTCTATGTAAAGAGGGGTAAAATCCTGGGGAAAAAACAAAGCCAAAACAAGTCTGAGTGTCCTTGTTAACAATAGAGGACACTGAGGACACTCAGAGAACAACTGAGCTATCTGTAATGATCACGAAGAGGGATAGCAAAGAAAGAATGAGAAATCTTTGAAAAATTGANATGAGACCTGTTCTAGGACAATGGAGGGACNATGTACTTCATGAGCAGGCCAACAATTCACTGCTTCCTCCAAACAGTGTTCATTGTTTGTTAAGCATTTAGTTTATAGCATTTTATACTTTCAGCAGAGATAACAAGAGCTTCTACTATGTGGTAGCCATTACTGTAAGCTCTGTGCAACATTTGCTCATTTGATTCTCAAACAAATTAGTGAGATAGAATTGCTAATCCAGTTTTATATGAGGACATTGAAGAATAGAGAAGTTAAGTGACTTAGCTTGGGACAATCCATTAGCAAGTAAGAGAAGGGAGACAAGATTCAGACCCAGGCAAATGGAATCCTTAATGCCCCTACAAATCAGGCATAATTAATACATTTTATCTT
The DNA here is from genome assembly GCA_001675575.1 of Neotoma lepida. NCBI lineage: Eukaryota > Metazoa > Chordata > Mammalia > Rodentia > Cricetidae > Neotoma > Neotoma lepida. Next base: position 19,066 of record LZPO01008531.1, on the reverse strand, counting down.
ACAAAATTAGTAAATATGCATGACTCTTTATTTCACTTTCTAAATTTCATTTTAAAGTATGATTAAATGCATTTTNAAAAGACAAGTTCTTACTATGTAACTCGAGCCAGCCCCTCAATTTCTCTATGTAGCTCAGGCTGGCCTTGAACATAAGATAGTCTTGCTTCAACTTTGTAAGTGTTGGGAGTATAGCTGTGTACCGGCTGTCTCTTATACACATCTAGATGTGTATAAGAGACAGGCTGTGTACCACTGTGTCTGAGAATTTCTTTATAATTTTTTAAAAAATTTGTGGTTCTTTTGTTGTTGTTTTGTTTATTACTTTTCTAGACAGAGGGTCTTAGTAACTTGCCATGTAGACCTGGCTGTCCTTAAATTCGTGTGACTGGGGGGATATGCTTAGAATGTTCATTTGTCTAGGAAAATCTGACTTCCCAAGTCTCTTTGTCTTGACGCACAGGATATTNTCTATTCTCCTCCCCTACCAACCCCTCATCTTACTTCTTCCAAGACACTCAATCTTTTTCTTTTCTCCTGCTTGAAACATTTAACTCTGCTTCAGCTTCCATCAATGACCTTCCATAGCCCACCTCCTCTACAGACAGGAACAACCAGAGCTAGTCTTTCTGTTTCATAGTCTCAGCAGAAGCCAGTCTAGAGGACAGATCCACACTCAACAAGAGGGGACCACCTAAGGGGCAAAGTTAGTGGGCCAGCCTCAGCCTCATTTATAATGTTTCCCAACTCAGATGAGACTGGGATGTGAGAAGATTCTAGTAAAGAGAGATGTCTTAGACACAGGTCACCTGGATTCTAACTATAGTTTGCTTGGTTCTAGCCGGGTGGTTGTGGGAATTTTTTAATCTCCNTGGTTTCAATGTCCTTAATCTATGTAAAATTAGGGTAACAGTGCCTTAGCTAAGGATGCCAAGAGACTCAGGCGAGATGAGATGTTGGAATCCCCTGATAGAGTGCCTGCCCCACACTATGCAGCACCTNCATCTGCTTAGTACAATTGTTTGAGGACACTGCTCAATTAAAAAATACATGTGCAGCACTTTTGCCATTTGAGAGTCCCAGGTGGCTTTTCTAATCCCTTAAGCAAGTAGAGTTGGAGAACTGGAAAGTAGCTGATAGGTCATAGGAGGAGTATGGACAACTTCAGTCCATGGAGCTGAGGAATCAGTTCTTCTCAGCTGTATTTTCTTTCCTTTTTCTTTAATTATAATTTTTTATTGATTAGTTGGGAATTTCACATCATGCACCCCAACCCCACTCATTTCCCTATCCCTCTGTATTCACCATTCACTCTTGTAGCATCCCCCTAAAGGAAAATTTGAAAAGAAATATCAAAATCCATCCCTAGTGCATGAGCAGGCTTTTTGGAGCCCACTACCTATGATGGGACACCTCTCACAGCCTTGAGGCACGGGGACTTGCCTCTACAGGATGTGCCTCCTCATGAGAGGCCTTGCCTTCTTAATGGGGGGAAAGTTGGGGGGGATGGGAAGAGGAAAGAGGGGGTCTTTGATTGGTGTATAAAATGAGAGAAAATTTTTTCTTAATAAAAAAATAAAATAAAGATTAAAAAATAAAAAATTCAAATAAAAAATTAAAAAACAAAAACAAAAAGAAGAACTGTGTTCAGGCTCTCTCTCTGTTTTTTGGATTTTCACATTTATAACTTCTTTAATCTGGAGAAAACAACTTTTTTTAATTAAAAGATTTTCTGTTTATTTTACATATCAACCACAGAACCCCCTCTCCTCCCTCCTCCCGCCCCCCAGCCTTCCCTCTCAAGCCACCGCCCCCATTCCCACCTCCTCCAAAGCAAGGTCTCCCATGGAGAGTCCCCAGAGGTTCAGGCTCTCTTAAAGAACTNTCTTCTCACTCTTGGCACCTTCAACCTCTCTCTGCTTTGGTAGAAACATGAAGTTGGGAGACATTATACACATTGGCTACTATCTATTTCTATAAGATGATACCCCACACTCTACCTTGTTCCCAGTGAACTGCATTTGCTCACTGCACTGTCAAAAGCCAGCAAGTTGAGGAAGTCTGATGCTTCCTGAAACTCAGCGTGAATTTCTCAGTTAAATGCAGAAGTACCATTTCTAGAGAATGTGTGTTTCTTATTTTACTGACTTAAAACTTTTACTATTATTTCTTTTTCTTTCTTTCTATGTTCTTGGCAATAGTAAGTGTCCAGTTTGAAACACGGCATTTCAATGCTTTGGACCTGTAAGCCTCTTGTCCTGCTGCATTTCCCAGATGTTAGAGAAGCTGTGGAATAAGAATAAGCTATTTATTCATGATGAGGAATTCATCACTGTTGCTTTCTTGAGTCCATTTTTATTGACTGCTAAACTTTTAGCTAACAGAATTGTCATATTATTTCTGATTGTTTCAGAATTTCCCCAATTAAATAAGAAGAGGAACACAGCATGATAGCATCGGAATTAGATGTCCAAGGGATCATCTCCCCACACACGTATCACGTCAAACTACTCTCGTCAGAGGATATGACTCAGGTGAGAGAACGTGGAGATGAATGTTGTTGTTTGGNTTTTGGCTCTTTCGGGGGACCTGCCACCAAGCTCTCAAATAAATCTNTACACATGGAGGCTTGTAATTAATTATAACTGCCCAGCCTTGGCTTGGCTTTTTTCTTGCCAGCTTTCCTTAACTTTAAATTATCCNGTCTGCCTTTTGCCTCTGGGCTTTTCCTGTTCTCTTACTTCTGTAAATCTTACTCTTACGCCATGGCTTACTGTATAGCTGGGTGCCTGGCCCCTGGTGTCCTCCTTCTTCTCTGGCTGCCTCTTCCTTTTCTTCTCTCCATCTCTCCTCCCAGATTTCTCCTTCTATATATACTCTCTGTCTGCCTATCCTTTCTCCTGCCTTGCCATTGGCCGTTTAGTTCTTTGTTAGACCAGTCAGGTATTTTATACAGGCAAAATAACACAGGTTCACAGAGTTGAACAAATGCAACATAAACAAAAGTAACACATCTTCGAATAATATTCTACAACAGATGAACATAACAAAGTAAAAAGATGTATCAAAGGCAGGTTCCTGCCTTACNGCTCTGCCTACTCCAAGAAGCCCATTGAGAGATGCATCTCACTTTGGGAATGGGCAGAGAATTCCAGGCCTCAGACTAGAAGCCTGGTTCCCTCTACCATCTAACNGATGCTGGTTTACTTCTGGTTCCCTCTATTATCTAATCAATACTGGTTTATTTAACTGCTGGACCTTTGTTAAACCAGGAGGCAAAAAGAATGCCTCCATTAACCATTCTTCAATCTCAGGGGGACAGAGAAGGGTCAAGACTCCAATCAGTGGAGAAGAGGGTGCCAGAGCCAGGGCAGGGCTTGGATCCCAGCTCCAGGGTCACGGTGATGAGACCCAGCACCCACAAGAACCTAGAAGGTGCTGTAGTCAGAGGTCNTAGATGGAGCCTCTAGACCAGTGGTTCTCAACATGTGAGTCATGACCCACATAAAGAGTCACATATCAGATATCCTACATATCAGATATTTACATTATGATTTATAACAGCAGCAAAGTTACAGTTATGAAATAGCAATGAANTAATTTTATGATTGGGGGTCACCACAACGTGAGGAACTGCATCAAAAGATCACAGCATTAGAACTGTTGAGAACCACTGCTCTAGACTGACCCAGCGTAGGGTTGAGGCCTGTGTGCNGTGGGGAAAGATCTGAGCTTCAGTCTTCATTATTTCTAAACATGGATTGGCTTGGAGCATATCCATCCTCTGCCTGTGCTGCGAAAACCCCTGAAGATGTTAAACTCAGACGTGACCCACATTAGCATCAGCTTTGCTGACCAAGAAACTGTCTTGCTGTGGGATAATGCTCTTGAACACTGGTTTAATAAAATGCTGATTGGCCAGTAGCCAGGCAGGAAGTATAGGCAAGGCCAGCAGCCTAGGAGAATGCTGGGAAGAGGAAAGAGGTCAGGAGTCACCAGCCAGTTGCAGAGGAAGCAAGATGACAAGGCATAACTGAGAAAAGGTACCAAGCCACATGGATAAACATAGATAAGAATTATGAGTTAATTTAAGTGTAAGAGCTAGTCAGTAATAAGCCTGAGCTAATGGCCAAGCAGTTATAATTAATATAAACTTCCGAGGGATTATTTTATAAGCATATAAGTGGCTACGGGACCACAGGGGCAAGGCGGGACCGGAGAAAACCTCCAGCTACACTGTCGCTACCATCTGTTGCCACCACCATTTAGCACAGATTCTACCAAGTAACTGCTCACAGACTTTTCACCCTTTGACTCAGTATCTCACATATCCTAGGCTTGCCTCAAACTTGCTATAAAGTAGAGATGATTTTGACCCTGAACCTTCTACTTCTACCTCCGAGGTACTGGGATGCAGGCATTGGTCTTCACACCTAGTTTTATGCATTGCTGGTGACTGATTTCCAGGTTTCATTCATATTAGGCAAGTACTCTACTCGCTGAGTTACACCTCCAGCCTTGCAAATGTTTCTCTCTGCTCTATCATCAGACAGGCCTGTGCTCTGGTGAGATGGACTTGTATCTTGGCCTACATCATTACCAGTTATTGTACAGGACTCTATGTCTTCCAGAGACTGCATGTCCTTGTGACTGTGAGACTGATGTGACACCACCTTGTTAACTAGGTAGAAAAGGACTGCCTTCACCAATGTTATTCCAACATTGGGCAGCATAGCAAGGTATGAAACCCCATTTATTAGGGATAGGTCTACAGTAGAGAATATTAGATTTTGCCCTGCAACTTAGTACTGGGTATATAAAAACTAGCACTGAGAAGATCTTGACATCCCTGCTCCCCAGGTCTACCTAGAGATAGAGGGGCTGGAACAGCTCTGGTGTCAGTGGAAGACATGTGTCTTTTAGGTGGTTAGATTTTTATTCTAGCCAGAGTCACCTGCAGTTGGCTGTATAGTCTGNGGCCATTGGGGTTTGGTAGATTAGAGAGGTTCTGGGTGTTGATCCTACCTCAATGTTGTCCTGATCTTACTGGGCTGTGGGTCAGGCTTATGGCATTTGGTTCAAGCCACAGCTTTGAAATAGGAACNTGGGGGTAGATCTAGTAGCTGGAGAGGGAGAGGTTTGTGGGGACAGATTATTCTTTTTTTGTGCTCTGGTTCTTTCAAAAATACACACCAACAGTGTATTTGGGACAGCCTTGGACTTGAATCGCCTGAGACCATTACTATTATGGAAATAGTGACATTGCACCAACAGCAAACTTCTGGAAAAATTGGGCCCGGCTGCCATCCACAGCTAAAAATAGTGAAAATGTCTGTAGGTTCAGAGAAAATAAGCAGCTTGGTTAGACTTTCTGGAAATACAGGCACAAACAAAGCCAGATGAGGAAGACTGGAACAGCTGATCCTGCAATGCTGAGGCGCTGTGCACACCAGTAATCACTGAGAAAATGCTGTCCTCACCTGCTACTCAAAGTAAAGTATCTGAAGCTGACCAGACAGTGGTTAGGATGGGAGAATGCTCAGAAAATTAAAAAGAGCTGCTTTAAGGAAACCAAATGATTTAAAAGAAAAGGCATAAAAATATTTCAAAATTCTAGGCATGAGATCTAACAAAGATGTGGAAGCAATTAAACATAGTCAGAGGTTCTTCAGCTGAGAAATGCACTCCATGAAATAGCAGCCCAGATCAAAGATAAAAAATAATTAGTAGGCTCAAGACAGGTTACTTGAAAATACACAGTTGGTAAAGAAAAAATAATGAGGCAGAATAAAGAAAACTTATGGGAACTTTGGGATATTTTAAAAAGAGCAAATTATATGAGCTAACAGGGTTCAGAAAGACTGAATGTCAAGGGGATAGAAAACTAATTCAAAGAAGCAATAGCAGAGAATTCACCCAATACTGGGAGGTGTATATATAGATATAGGAAGATGAGAGGTCACCTGTCAAATTTAACTCAACCAGGTTTATACACAAAACATTATAGTCAAGCTGTCAAAGGTGAAAGATAAAGAGAAAATTATCAAAGTTGGAAGAGAAAAAGAAAATACACAAAGTATCCCAATTTACTTGACTGGATTTATTGAGTGAAACCTTACAGACCAGGGGAGAATATCCTGAGATTTTCATAGCACTGAAGGAAAAGTTGTCAATTAAGAGGATTGTGTCTGAGTTATCCTTTAGAAATGAAGGAAATCCATTTGTTTTCCAGAATGTTCTATTTTCTCCACCAATGAGTACAATTCTATTGTGTATATGTATCTCATGTTCATTAACCATTAATATGCAATGGTCAGTCTAGGCTGGTTCCATTTTCTTGTTATCATGAGTAGAGCATCCAGAATATGGATATGAAAGTATCTGTGAGAGGATATGAAGTCCTTTGTGCATGAATAATTTGGGTATATTTGCCCAGGAGTGGTATGTCTGGTCATATAGTAGTTCTCTTTTTGAAATTCCAAGCCTCCACATTGATTTCCATAATGTGTGGGAGGCCAGCTCCCACCTTTTACAGGGTTCCTATGAGTAGGGGAAAGACATAAAGAATTTGTAGATAGAAAGATAGCAGAGACGAGACAGACAGAAACACAGGATAGTTTCGGGAGGACCTGGATCAAAATCCACCGGCCCCTTCTGTCTCTTCAAAAGGGCTTTTTATAACAATGCCAGCGGGCGGGGCAAAAGACCTCCCCCTTGCTAGATCAAAGCATACCACACAGCCCAAGTNCAGACCCTTCCAAACACCTGGTAACCATGCAGGTGGTCAAGCCATTCCNAGATCTNAGGGCTCAGATCTCACTAGGAAATCTCTGTGGGCCTCCACAATAATGACTGAGGTAGTTGCCATTCCCATCAGCAGTGAATAAGTGTGGGTGTCCTCTTTTCCCTCCCAGTTTGTTGGCCCTCTGTCCATGAGGGCAATTGAGCAGAAACAGCAATAGGTAGCTTTGTATGCAGCTAGTGAGCACAAATAGAGACANCCCTCTGGGAGACTGCTTTCCGTGGAACAGCTCAACTTTATTCCAGAGTATAAGGAATATATAGGTTGGGGAGCCTGGGGACAAACCCTAATTTGCATTAAGTGGCACGCTCCTATCACAAGACTTAGTATGTGGCAGTAGGGTCGTATAGCAGAGATCCTAACACAAGTCTTCTTAACAGGGATCTGTGCCAAGGGTCAAGCTAAAGATGATTCAGGCATCTGGTTTAGAGACAGGTTTCAGATAAGCTCAGTCCTCCAGGCCCAGGGACATTCTCCAGATAAGGACAGGTAGAGGCAGGAAGTTCTGCTGGGGAGGAAGGGAGTTTTCATGTTGTTGAGCTTTTGGAAAAAGCTGCCAGGTCATGGGAGACTGCAACCTCAGCCAGCAATGTCTTCCAACAGATAAGAATTCCTTTCCCCCCACATCCTTTCCAGCATCTATTGTCAGTTTTCTTGATCTTAGATATTCTTTTTGGGGTGAGATGGCATCTCAAAGCAATTTTAATTTGCATTTACTGAAAAGAGAGAGCTGTTGGAAACNTTTTTTTTGTATTTTTTTTATTAAAAGATTTTCTTACTTTACATACCAACCACAGAACCCCCTCTCCTCCCTCTTCCCTCCTCCCGCCCCCCAGCCTTGGAAACTTTTAAAAATACTGGCTATTCATGTTTCTTCTTTTGCAAACTATCTGTTCATTTTGTGAACTCATTTGTTAATTGAAAAGTATTATATTAATCTATATAACACAAACTCAGAAACATAAAAAACACAATTCTTTCTTGTATGTGGCTCTTAGCTTGTAATTTACACATGTGTGTATATAAGTAGAAATAAATGTGGGTAAANTCTAAAACCTTAGAAAGGAGACCAAGAGATGGTAAAAGGGATGCTTAGGAAAGGGGAGAGGGGCAAAAGGACACATGTGACACTAAAGTGGGAAGAAGATGGGGGATACAAGACAGNGCAGGTGTTGGAAAGAGAAGACTCAACTATAACAAATTTTTCCTGAAAATGGCATAATAATATTTAATATATTGTTCTGTTCATTTATACCATCTCTTGAAGACCCTGGGAACATTGAGGAAGAGGGATGGAAAGAATGTAAGAGCCAGAAGATATCGAGAAGGGCTCTGAAATGTCATTTTCTGTCCAAGGCACAGCTATTGCAATCATGGACTCACAGTAGTTGCAGATGCCTGCACTGGGTCTGCACAAGAAAGCGCTCATCAACAGCCAGGCATGGATGGAGGAGAGACTCCTCACTGTTGAACTATTTGCTACGGAGGCACACACACACACACACACACACACACACACACACACACAGTAGAATTCTATTCATCAGTTAAAATGCAATCTTGTCATCTGCGATACCATAGATGGAGAGCTAAATCATTATACTTTATGAAGTAAGCTAGATGTGATGGATAAACTTGGTTTACAACTTGACACACCTGAGAAGAGGAATCCCAACTGAGGAACTGCCACCCTCAGATTGGCCGAAACAAATGTCAGCTGATGCTGGCAAGAATATGGCATAAAGGGAATACTCATCCATTGCTGGTGGGAGTGCAAACTGGTACAGCCACTATGGAAATTAGCGTGNAGGTGACTCAAAAAGTTGAAAACAGACCTACCACAAGATCCATTTATACCACTTTCAGGTATATACCCAGAGGCCTCTACATTCTACTACAGAGATACTTGCTTGTCCATGTTCATTGCTGCTTTATTCATAATAGTCAGAACTTGGAAATGGTTCAATCAGCTGATGAATAGATAATGAAATGTGCCACATTTACAGAATGGAACATTGTTCAACTCTTCAAGAAAAATGAAATCATGAAATTTGCAAGTAAGTGGATGGCGCTAGAAACAGTCAGTCGGAGTGAGGAAGCCCAGACACAGAAAAACAAACATTGGGAAGAAAGTATTTTCAAAGTTAACAATAAGGAAATGATATGTGTTTCAGAAATTGTACTTGTTTACCCTCTTTGGATATTATACAATGTATATTTGTGGAAATATTGCATGCTACTTCATTAATCTTTGCAATTTTTGTGTTTTTTTGTATCAGTTTCCAAATGATAAAGGGCCTATGCCATTGCTATATAGATGTATATATTATTAGCATTTGCCACTAAAATGTTTTAAAATTTTATCTATCTATCTATCTATCTATCTATCTATCTATCTATCTATCCATTTATTTATTTATGTGTGTGTGTGTGTGTGTGTGTGTATGTGTGTGTAGAGGCCTGAGGTTTTGACACAGTCTGTGTATGTAGGTCAGACGACAACTTGTCGTCTTGTAAGTCAGTTCTCTTCTTCCACCATGTGGGAATTGAACTCAGGTTGTCAAGTGTGGCAGNAAGTGCCCTTACCTGCTGAGCCATTTCTCTGGCCCAACAGATGTCATTTGAAAAATTATCTTTCCCTTTATCTCTCTTTTTCATTTTTCCACACACACACACATATATATATATACAAATGCTGTAGAATTTGCCATTGTTGGTCATGNCATATAATACTGTAATAAAATAAACAGTATTTTTGTTTATTGTGTAATATGCAGGCAGTAGCCTGACCTTCTCAAGCCTAGGCATTCTATTGTGGATAGTTTACTATACTATTTAAAAATTACAAATACTTTTGAATAGTTGAGGAATATATTTTGCTTACATATTTAAATATTGTTTATACTCCTATTTTAGTTGTTATTTTACATTGGTTTATGAAAATCCCCTTATAAGCATCTTTATTGCTAACAATTGCTGTGTTTCTGTTGTTTTTTTCAGTCTAGATACCTATAAAGAGGTTACCTAGGACAAAAGTCCTGACATAATGAAGTTCTCTGTAGGATTACAAAGCAGCATTGTTAGTCTACACTCTCACTTGTATTGAGCTATTTTCAGTTCCACACATGTTCTCATTATTGTTGTAATTCACAGCATTTGATCTAAATTATTTCACTTAAGTTTTTAACAATTTAAAAGAGAAGTGCTCTTTATGAATAATGGGTCTCAATTGTGCAAAAATCATAGAGTTGGTAAGTTATGAAGCTAGGCTTCCACAGAGATGACTCTGTCCCATACCCCATACGCTTTCCTCTACTGGGATGGTTTAAAACTCAGATACACATCATACTGTATTGTTGAATTTGTCCTTATTTTTCTTAGTTCGCAAAACTATATTTGAATACTACAAATCTTTAATAGGGCCTACTTTCTACTTTTAATTTTCAGTTAAACAATGTGTTATCAGTATTACTTTGTTAGTTTCTTTCTTTTGAGAAAAAATATCACGAAGTTATATTAAATAACAAGAGATTTATTCAGGGACAGTCCTGTGGAGCTTAAAGGAAAAGGGGCAGTAACAACCAGGGAGAACGCTGTAGAGNAGAGAGGGAAGACATGGGTATGAGGAGCCTCGGAACTCAGCATCAATCTGATGGGGTTTCAGCCAGGCCAGTAGGATGGCCTGTGTCAAAANGGCCATTGGAGGAATTGAGTGTCACGCCAGAGCTGGCTGGTGTTAGAGCCTCACAGGCTAATGGGAACAGTAGCTCTGGATGGTCAGTGAATTCTACTCCCACAATGGCGATCTTAGTGGTATGACACCATGGCTGCCACAGTCATGCATGTGCATAGTGTATAAATAAAGTAGTACTAGAATCTTACAATCAAAAGGGGGCCTATGCCCATTGCCAGCCTTATCCGATTCTGTTCTCTATAATCAAGCACTTTAAATTTTCTTACATAGAATATTTGTATTTATAAATGATATTCACTATATTGATATTTTTGGATTTTGCTCATTGTCCNTGTTAATATCTGACTGCCTGTTGTGTAAGACGAAGTTTTTGTAGCATTTACATAAACTATGGTTATATATTCACTCAATGTTTGCTATAAATATTCACAATTGGATCAATAATGTCCTGTGGTTATATATACTTTCTCAAACAATTTTTTGTCTGCTGTGGAGTTGATAAATATCTTGTTTTGGGATATGATATAACAATACCTATTTATCTCAAAGCTCCTCTGGCATTCTCTTCATGTGATTGTCTTCATTGTGGAAGGTGTTCACATTCTGCAGCTAGTACAGAAGCTGGCCGGCAGTGGAGCTAAGATTAGAATACAGTTAGCATCTGCTAGTATTTATTGAGTAGATGGAATGAATGAATTACAAAAAGTTGCTTAGGGTTCTTTAAGATAAAGGCAGTGATTTAGTAAGGGCCTCTGAGACTCTTACAGCTACAATTTTCACGAAGAGTATGTCAAGCTGTACCATTGACATGTTAATGTAAAGTGCAAGCAACACTGGCCGAATTAGCAAATCTAGTCCCTCATTCACCACGTCTCTTAAACCATGTAACTCGATGGCCATTTTTTTTTTT
>LZPO01008530.1:13853-36664 GCA_001675575.1 Neotoma lepida | reverse complement strand
GCCTTGGCCAGCCTAGAATAAAGCAGCAAGGTTCAGTTCAAGACTATGTCTCAAGGCAATAAGACAAGAGTGACAAATTAAGAGAGTGACAGCATGCTTTGGCTTCTGCAAAAACTTCTGTACACACATGTGGAAGCATCACACACACACACACACACACACACACACACACTCACAGACACATACATGGGGGTGGGATGTCTGTATACATCTAAGTAGTCAGATCTCTGAATAGATTCTGAATTACTTAGGGTAAGATTCTAACAGTGACATTGTTTGGACAAGCACATNCNTACATGAAAGTCTTTCTGAGATGCCTTGTCAATCCTTCTAATTGTGTAATGCCTGTTAGATGATATGAACTTATAGAAAGAATATTGGATTTGTTGCTAGCTCTATAATTTTGATTAAAGCAACCTTCTGACTTTCAATGGCCTCACCTATAAAGTGTGAAAAATAACTTTCATTCTACCTATTCAAGAGTTATTTTACAGGTGAAGGAAGATGGTTTGGTGGTAGATATGGAGAATTAAGAAGTGAGTGAGATGGAATGCTATCCGGTTAGTAGAACCAGTGGTCAGTGTGGCAATTAGTCTGTCATATCCCACTAAACTCCATCTCTTTGGGCCTGTGATTATTTTAACATTGGCCCCAAATACACTGCAGGGTTGAGGAGACAGCACTGAGTGTACCCCTGGGCCTACTCTTAGTATGCCACTGGCTCCAGTCCTGACCCCTAAATGTGTTTCCATACTGGTGTGTTGGTTTCCTTTCTGATTCAAGCAATCTATGGCCTGAAAGGCTACTGTATGGTCACTGTATGTGTTTGTTTTGGTTCCCTTGGCTTTCCCAGCTGGTAATTCACTCAGTTCCCTGCCATTCTGTTATATTTTCATTGAAGTTGTCTTTATTCATACTCATAGATCTCATGTAGCACTCATATGGCACTTTTCATCTTGAAAGCACTTTATAGACATTAGCTAATTAATTTTCACATCACAGTATGATACATGGGTAGGAAGCTAATCTAACATTTGAGCTATGGCAATGAAAGCTTTGTCCCAANTAGAACAAATTATTTTTTATTATTCTTTGGAGGAGGAAGAGATGATTATGTAATTTGTCCCAAACCACAAAAGGCATTATACTGTAGTTGCAATTCAGGCCTGGTCTGACAAAGTTAGTTTGTTTGGATCTAGCAAGTTCACAGAGGGTGTGCTGTGGGAAGGAGGCACAACAGGTGGCTTTCCTTTCTATCATGTGGAGTGTGCCATAGTTTTAAGGGCACTTGAGCTAAACTCATGAGAAGGAGAGGTTGGCAGGAACAGGAGGCAATATCCCAAGGGTCAAATACAGTGGGACTATGATTTGATATTGCAATTTAAGTGTCCCTCTAATTGGTAAAACCATAATATCATCGTTGGTTGAGTAAATGGGATAATGGTGGTCAAAGCAGTTGGCTTGACCTGCATGAGCTGAAACTCTATGGTTCTGGAATGGAGAGGTAGATAGAGAGTAAAAAGACTAGATCCTGGCCCCATGTTTTAATCTTAATCTTCTGGGTTTCCTTAAATTTGTCAGTTATTGCCCACCTTCCCACTGATCTTGANGACATCAACAAGAGTTTCCCAAAATAGATTTGTGATGAGAGAGTGCTAGTAAAGGTGATTGTTTGAAAGAAANGGAATTTAGTCATAATTCTCCAAGATTCTTATTCCCAGAAAGTGCATGGATGAGACTCAAGAGCAGCAGCGTTGAATCTATANACGTTCCCTCTTCTGTGAGATGCCTGATGCAGAATCATGGTCTCACAGGAAAATATCCGNTTCATTTTACTGCATCCTGAAATGTGGTCAGTGTGTGTGAAAATGATAATCTAGGCCACAAAAGCTTTAAACTTTGGAAGTGAAAGGTAGAGGAGGAGGAAGCCAGCAAGAACAAGACCTGGGCAAGAGCTCTGCTCNGAAAGATTTCCCTGGACTCGGTAATTTCGTGCCAATGGGTATCAATCTGAACACCTAGACAGGTGGCCTAAATGAGAGGGGAGATTTGACATTTCCCTGTTAATTTATCTTACAATGTGGGCTGTCATGTATTATACATGAGGTAAATAAAAGTGATGGACTAATTATGGGGATGTGCACTGCCTTCCAATTACTCTTGGATTACGTGTTTAATATTTTGAAGTATTCTAATTACAGGAGGATTTGTCACTGCAGAAATCTTTACTTGAGGAATCCCAACTTCCTCTACATGGCAACTCAACTTTTTTCTGCTAGGTAAATGAACACCCTAGACTTTCCAATACAATTGGTATTTTTTTTTCAGAGCTGAACCATATTTTAGGCTTATATTTTTGACAACCTATTTCACAGTTGGCTGGTCTCCCCCCTCCCAATGTGAGAGTCTAGACCATTCTCAAACAGTGGATCCGCATTTGTTGTCATAAAAGGGCAAATTTGTCATTTTTTTTAAAGATTACTTTTCTTTAATTCAAGTTCTGTAACTTGTTTTGGTCTATTAACTTTATCACATTTCTTTCAAGAACAATTTTGTTACAAGAAGAATGGATCAACACAGCAAAATAGTTCAACCTCATCCATGCACTGGTTAAAAGTTAGGTGTGGACTAAAACAAAACAAAACAGCAACAACTAAGCAATTTCAAACTCGAGATAATGTCCCTAGGTGGAACATGGACAAAGCTAAGAGAGTGTTCGACTCTGTGTCTAAAGATGTGATGAAATGAAAATTTGTTTTAGACCCATATTCTAATTTAATCTAATTGTGCATACAAACGCTATCCCTCTTAACTTTATAAAAATAAAAAATTTATAAAAAATGGATTTTTTAAAGTTGATTTGCTTTTTTTAAGCTCAAGATAATTACCATCTAACCCAGAGCTTACACATTTTATTCCGCTCTTTTGCAAATAACAAGCTTCATACAGTGAAGCAAACAGCTCTAATGTAATAATACAAAGGAAATGTTGTGGGTTTTATGGTGTGANCATTATATCCATGAGCAGTGATATTGTTTTTATATGCTTATNTCTAATCCCATTCCAAAAAAGTCATCAGAGAGAGTTTATGTGGGTACACACGCCAGAACAGGCAGATTCTGCATGAGTTGTGAAACAGGATGAGGTAATCAGAGGAGTAGAAAGTTAACATGTACAGAAGAATTGGAACATAAAAAGAAGTTTCAAGGATGAGACACAGAAAACATTGACTTTCTTAGCATNTCAATTGGCAGGATAGCAAGGCCAATTCTATAGATCAATTACCCTCATGAGACAAAGCTCTTGAGGGACAGATACACCTGTTCCTTGGAGTAAACAAGTACTTTCTTTTTGTGATAACTAAGTTGTTCATATCAGTATATTGCTATAATGGAATATTCATATATTAGTATATTAACATAAACTTTATATATATATATATATATATATGGAAATATCTTAATCCAGGTTTTATTGTTTTGTGTTAGTTATTTCTGTAACAAAGCCCAAGCTTGGATGCTTCTGAATAGCAAACACTTCCTATCTCTACTCTGTTGATTACCTGTAAAGTTCTTTTAGTCTGGGTAGTTTTCCTGGACCTGAAGGGTCTATACTGGTCTCAGTTAGGGATTCTGAATTCATGTAACCCAGAATATTCTCTTATCTTTTAGAAGGCCAACCCAAGCTCATTCCCATGCTGGCATAAAGATTGACAGATTCAAGAGAGCAAGGGCCAATGAACAAGCACTTTCTAAGATACCATGTGTTTGTGAGTCTCTGATTGGTCATTAGGACAATGACAGGATTCACAGCCAATGCAGATTAAAACAAATTGTCCCTCGTGGAATCACTCAGTTTTTATCATCCTTCATTGCTCGTGGGTTCTGATCTGAAGTTGAGGAGAGGGACGTTGTGTCTGCTGTCACCTTGCTGCCTTCTACCACTGAATACACACCTCAATATAGATGCTCTATGGTAACCAGTGGTATCCCTTCACATACAGCTCCCTAGACTGAGCAGGATGGTGAACTCCCTTGGCAGAGGGCACTTGAGAGACATTCCAATATGAAAAGACTTATTCCACATTCTTCTGGGCCTGCAGGTCAGCAGTGTGGGGGTTAAGGACACCATCTCTACTGTTCCCCAGCCACAGGCCTAGAACATGCTTGCCCTGTGACTTGGCAGCTGTGATCTTATCATAATCTTTCCACGGGACTCTTTATACAGAAACTTGAACAACTGTGGACAGTCACAGCCCTGTCTCTTATACACATCTAGATGTCACCTGTTCTCCACTGCATTACAGAGAGCTTGTTCAGCTTTGATCTGGCTGAGGTATCAGACTTCTGTGCCATGCAGGACTGAAGCACGGCCTCTTCTAGGAAGGCTGAACCCCGAATAGGTATGTTCTTCTTCAGGCCTGGGGTGACAGTTAGTTTCCCTTTTAAAATTCACCTTTAGTCGTAGAGAATACTTCTTGTATGTANCATATTTAATCTAAGTGTGATTTCCAAATGTATCATGAAAGAAAAAGGAAGGAAAAAAAGGGGGGTAAATGAGAGAGAATGGCTTCCNTTATCCTAGAGAACAAGAGGATACTTCAAGTATATGGACAGTGATGACACAATAAGAAGGACTAAAATGGAGGCAGAGGGAAGGTCTTTTCTCCCCTATTTCTGTCTAGGACAGAAGTCAGGGATGTAGAGTTTGGATACTAAAGGGATCAAGTTCACACAGAATAGCTACATCTGTTGCAACTTGTTGGTAAGGCTCTGTCACAACATATACCTCTTTGCAAAGTTCTGGCAATTGTTTTTGTTACTTTCTCAAATGAAATGAACAATCTGAATTCCCATGACCCAGAGATTTCAATTCTGGGGACTGACCCAAGGGAAATGAAACTATAGATCCACAATGAAGACATGTCCAGGGACATTCCAAGAGGCTTTGTTGAAATAAGCATAAATAGGAAATAGCTCAAGGGACCACCAGCAGGAACATGTAGGAAAAACATGGTAGGATGGANATGTAGCTCGGTAGTACATTACTCACTCAATGTATAAAAGATCTTACACTCCATGTGGGAGACAAACAAATAACAGGCAAAGATGGGGTATATTAACATACATAAATGCTATTTATTAAGGAATAGATAGGCTATTAATACATATAACAACATGGATAAATCTCATATCTATCCATCTGATATTTTTATCAGATTTTTTATCTACACATCTATCCACCTAACTTTTTTGGTATTTTCAACATTAACTATNGTCATCACTACATTTCTGCCTAAATACTTCTCCATACTCACCAGAAAAATATTTATGCATAGATATGTAAAATGAACCTAATATAATTCCATATGAAATTCTAGAAAACATAAAAGTAAATGTTGGAAGACTATTATGATATTGATTTCTGCTAAGGACTTGCAGATGAAGATTGAGGCAGAGAGGACAAGAAGGAATTTCTTAGGAAGATTATGATGTTCTAGTGTCCTTTTTTTTCTTCAAAGATAATAATTTTAAGGTAAGATAATTTTAATAAAAGCAAGAAAGCCTAAGAAAAGCAAGTCAAAAGTCAATAACAATCCCAACTCAAAATTCTAACATTTTTACATGGTATCATTTACTATAAAGTTCAGTCCCTAACTATGAAGTATATTCTGTGGCCACACATTCATGTACTTGGAAGACTACAGAACATGAGTAAATATGGAAGGCTGTTCTACATGTTCTGGTGTCAGGCTAAGACCCTGACCAAACACTGATGTGTGTATAAATTAGGAGGNTCGATAGGTGGGGAAGGTTCTGAATAGCTTATTTTGGATGTCTACTTTACACTAAGATATAATTATCATAAAGCATTATTTTTCATCGCAAAATTCCATACATGAAAGATTTATGAAATCCTGGAATAACAGTCAAGAAATGCTTTCCTGCCAGAGCACCAGTTCTTAAGAAATGTCATACTCTGCAATGAACTGCCTAAGCTCTTTCACACACCACTCATTTCATGTCAATTCTGCCAGAGTGCAAACTGAATGGACTTCTCTAATGAAGGATCTTTCTCAACCAGGGTTTTCACCACTATCTCAAAGGTTTCAAGTCTTGGTGGTAANGCTTGTTCAATTTCCTTGGGGTTTGGTGCTATTGCTTTAAGACGATTGGTTAGGTAATCATCAGTGAATTCGGTGTTGCCTGCTCTGTTTGACCCAGGTTCTTGTGGCTGATCCATGAGTGCTGTGACTCCAACCTCAAACTCAGACATTTTGGTCAAGTCACTTTTATCTGCTGCCTCTGGCTTTTCCATAGCCGACTTGCTGTGGCTTCAGGAAATCTCTTTTCATTGAATCCACTGAATTTCTTTAACATTTTTGATGGAGAAACTCCTGAAGAATTTGAGGGGTGTGTCTTTATTGATGCTTTCCAAAGCTAGCCAGGTCTCTCTTTACCTCCCAGCTTTCTGTACATTGCCATGAGCATGCTTGAACCTCCTAGGATGTGACCTAAACTGTTTACTTAGTTTTGGAGAGTGCCTTCCACTAGATCCAGATCTGCTGTGNTGGAAGTCCTTTTGACATACACTTGATTTTCTGTAAAAATAAGAAGCCTCTTTATGAGGAGACTATTCTCTTGAGTAATGGGAAGAGGAGGAANATTCCTTCTAAAGTCCTCTTTCATGTCTTTGCACTCATGCTGTNGGCTTGCAGATAGACCACTTCTTGTTCTCATCAGCCCAAATTTATCACTGTGGGCATTCTGAGGGGGTTCTTCATCATGAGGTACACTAGACCACATCTCTTCTCTTCTGTAGGTTAATCATGTGTGGTGACCAAAGGTCACAGGGATGTGAAGTATGGAAGGTTTGGCTGGCCACATGTTCACATAGACAGTAATTCCTTTGATGGGCACTGAGGCATTGATACCTCTCAAAATTTACCTGCATTTGAGGTAGGCTGGATTCTAGAAGCCNTGGGCTTCATTGTGGTTTGATAGTTCCAGGTTCCAGGATGCTGGCATGTAGGCTGCCATGGGAGTAGTTAGAGGTCTGGTAGGTATATGGTCACCCCAATTCCAGCAATCACTGAGTTACCACCATCCACCAGGACCCCTGGTATTTTAATAGAATTTTGAGTAGCATAGAGGTATGATTGTAAATATGTCAGCATTCCCAAATGTATGTTCTAGAAGTATTTTATGGTATTTAACATACTACATAAAAATGTAAGGAAACATAACTAATAAGTATGTTGAAATTTAAAGACAGTCTATAGAGATAAACAATTTACTTTAAATATGTCAAAAATAATGATAAATCTATCATTGGGTTGGGTTGATAGTTCCATATGTGTTAAAAAGGGACATCCTGGAACATTAATAGTGGTAACTGGGTTGTAGGAATTTAAGTTTCTTTTTCCATCCTGTGATAAAAATAGTCTGACCAAAGCAACTTCAGAGACAAAAGGTTTACTTCAGCTCACAGTTCAAGGTACTGTCTATAGTGGGCAATGAGCACAACTGGTCCCAGCTGGTCAGATGAGAGCAGTGAATGCTAACATGCTCATGCCTTGTCCACTTCTCAGCTTCCGACAGACTGGGGAATGGTCCCTCAAGGGTTGGAGAGATGTCTCAGTTAGTAAAGTCCTTTCCCTANGAGCAAAAGGGCCTGGATTCAGGAAAACCTGGGCATGGCAAGGTGTGCCTGTGATTCCGCAGCTGGGAAGGCAANNNGNANGGAGGATCCCTGGGGTTAANAAATCAGAGAGTTCAGGGTTTAGTGATTCTCTGTCTCAAAAATAACTAACTAACAACTAGCTAACTAACCAATCAACTAACTAACCAGCCAACTAACTAATAAATTTAAAAAATGGAAAGTGATTGGAGAAGATACCTCTTGCCTCCACAGGCACAGGCACACGCACATGCACGCACACACACACACACACACACACACACATTCATGCACACTAACACACATATATATTCACCCTAGTACACATAAACATGAATATATATACACATGTGTAAAAGAGACTGAAAGAGAAATAGAGACAGAGACAGAGAGCATACTTATAATGGGGTGTAAAAGAGGCCAGAGAAAATAAATTGGGATTATGTCAGATGATGATAATTGCAATAAGAAATATAAAGCCAAAGAAGTTGACAGGAAGTCTCGGAATACAGGGATTAGGGGTCTGGGAAAGACTCATGTTTAAGTGATGTTTAGGCAAGGACCTTCAAGATGTGAAGGTGTAAGCCATATGGATCATCAAGAACAAAGGCCCTGGGGTTGAAGCTTGCTTGCCATTTTAATTGACTAAGGCAGTCAGTTTTATTAGAAACAAACAGTATGACATGAAGCTGAGATGAGATTGGCTATGGGAGATTAAAGGAGATAAAGACAACCCCTTATGTTCAGTAGAATGGGGAGACTCCAGAGAGTTCTGGACAAAGGTGAGAACGTTAAAAATGACATGATTTAAAAATGTTAAGGACCACACTGGCTGTCTGTGAAGACACTGTTTGTAAGGGATAGATTGGAAGCAGAGTGCATGTGTGAATTTGGGCCTTTGCTTTCATCTGGGTAAGAAGTAGTGATGCCTTGGACCAGAAGAAAGAGCTGGCTGTACTAAAGGTTCTGGATACATCAAAGCCNAGTCAAGAGGATTAGCTTNGTGATGAAAGTAGGATCAGAAAGAAAGNAGTCTAAGGAATGACCCCAAGATTTATGATCTAGCACCTGGAATGATAAGTAGCAGGCCATGGGGGGTATTTGGTANGGCCATAAGGAATCTGAAATTGGACATGTTGAGTCTAGGATGGCTCTTAGTTATCTAATTAAAGTGGCTGTGTAGGAAGTTTGAGAACTACATCTAAGTTGGAAAAGTCAGTCCTGAAGTCAAGAGGGCATGCTGGTTGGTGGGTATAAATTTAGGAATTGCTGCATGTAGGTGCTGTTTAAAGCCTGGAAGCTGAAAGATCACCCACAGAGGCTGCAAAGAAAGGGGAGATGAACAGAAGGGCAGCAGAGTGGNAGGAACCAAGAAGGGAGAGCCAGAAACCAAACCAATACAGTGCTTGGAGGAGGAGGTGGGAGCAGGTGTGTCAAATGCAGCTGCTCAACCAACAGGCAAAAAGTAGCCCTGCCCTCAACTCAGTTACAGGCCAGCAGAGATCTGGAGAACATTGTCCATCATAGCCATCACCTCCACATACAGGACACCTGGGGGAAGACCATAGCCATCATTTCCATATGCAAGACACCTGGGTAAGACCATAGCCATCACTTCCAGATGCAGGACACCCTGGGGAAGACCATAGCTGTCACTTCTACATGCAGAACACCAGGGGAAGACCATAGCCATCATTTCCACATGCAGGACACCTTGGGGAAGACCACAAGACTAAGGAGCCAAGATCAGGGGACGAAATGTTTAGTGAGAAACTGCCTAAATCGCTTGGTTACATTAACTTTACCTGTTGGGTTAAAAATTCTGCCTATCAGGGAGAAGCTAGGGGGAGCATGATTGATTAGTCATCAAATAAATAAAGGAGTAAATGAAGCTCATTTTCTTTAGACATCTGAACATGTAATAAGCAATTAAGTGATCTCACCTCATTAATAAATGGTCACACTCTGAAAGCCCTATTTCCAATCCACTTGACTAAACTATAATTTTCATTTTTAAAAATGTAATTAACAATATAGATGTGTGTTTTGAATGCATACTGATTACAAAGGAGATAGTTTGTCACAGTGCAGAGGGCACCAGAATGCTATACAACATACATCAGTGTGGGACAATTCTGAGCATTTGATAACACTTCATTAAATTCATTCAGTTGTGGGATTCCTTTTGTTTTGAGACAAGGTCTCATTTAGCCCAGGCTAGCCTGGGTCTCTGTATGCGGCCAAGGACGGTCTTGATCTCCTAATCCTCCTGTCTCCACCTCCTGCTGGGATTACAGGTAAACATAGCCATACCTGATGTGGGGGGGCCTGGGGATTGAACCCAGTCCTTTGTGCACCCTAGGTAAGGATTTTACCAACCTAGCTATTTTCTGAGCCCCAGTTGCAAATTTAAAGTGATGTTTTTTATCTTGATTTTTACTGAAGATGCCTCCACTCATAGATGCATGCATGGTGTGTTTGTTTCTCTCAAAGGTTGCTCCTGTGCTTAATGCTAGAAGAGCAGTGGTGATGTGGCAAAGCAGCTGATAAACAGGTTTTCTTAAAATGCATTTTTTGTTTGTCTTAGGTTTGTCTATTCTCTTTGCATGAATATGTTTGCCTGCGTGTATGTATATGTGCCTCGTGTGTGTGTGTGTGTGTGTGTGTGTGGTGTGTATGTTTGTGTGTGGTGCCTGAGGAGGTCAGAAGAGGGTGTCTGATGCCCTGGAACTGGGATTACCAATAGTTGTGAGCTACCATGTGGGTGCTGGGAATTGAACACAGATACTCTGTAGGAGCAATAAGGGCTCCTAAACTTGGAGTCATCTCTCTAGCCCCACAGACAGGTTTCTTAAACCAGTAAAGAGGAACTTAGNAAGAGCTATTTAGTTCAAGTTCTCTAGAGTGGATGGAACCATCCTTTTTACGAGCCATGTTATCAGGGTCTTCATATTGTTCATAGTGGATAGAGATGACGTCTCTTAGGAGAGCATCTTAGGTTCTCTTTAAAGTACTTTCCTTAAACAGTCACTCTATAGTCAGGTGGTTCTGGGATGGCCAATGGTTACTGCTTAGGTANCAGCAAGATGATTCGTAGACTAGACTGTACCCAGGTTTCTTCTAGTACATATCCATGAGCCTAAGTTCATAATCTATGTTGATTTTCTTATGAACTCTGTTGAACTTTGCATTTTCAAGATATTAACTCTGATATGTGTGTGAAGAGACTCAGAAATGGGCAGTATTTATGAAGGATTTATCTCTTCACATTGCTGGCCATACAAAAAGAATTATGTGACTCTGACTATACAGCAGAAGGAGAGAAGTCAAATTCCTATGGTACCCCAACTTTGATACTATGAATAGTCCTTATAGGTCTTTAGCAAAGTACAGTGTGTGTGTTTGTGTATGTGTGTATGTGAAAGGGGCAATTTTTCCCCAGTTATAGCTAATTTTTGCAGGCCCACTGTGCCATCTTAAAATTTTATAGGACAGTTGATTTTTATGTAAAATCTCCAATTTTGTGTGTTGCCATTAATTGAAAGTTTCTAAGAATTGGCTTGAGGAAANTTTGTTTGTTTGCTTGCTTTCTTGATTGTTTGTTTTACATTTGGCCTAAAGTTTTGTTTTATTAGGGCTGTTTAAGGTTCAGCCAAGTGATCAGAAGTCACAGCAATAGCACATATATGCCCCCCCCATATATTACTGTCATCTGGACTCCATAGTTTGCATTAAGGATCTCCATTGGTATTGCAGGTTCTATGGGTGTAGACAAATTAGTTGCAACTATAATAAATCTTAACTGGTAGCTGTGCTTTAGAATTGAAACTAAGAATATATAATGCCGCAGGTCTTGGTTCCAGCCTTGAGGGAAAGATCAGATTGCAAGAAGGAAGCTGATGTGCGTAGACAGAGAGATGAGAGACAAGAGAAGAGGTTCTTATTTTCCACTCCCCCTTTTTTTTTGCATCTGCCCATGTCTTTCCTGCTCAGTAAAAGTTTTATGTTCTGATGAATTCTCTGTTTTTTGTAAACTTGTTCAAGTTGAGTCTCTTCTGATTATAACCAAAATGTCCAATACAGAGATTAAAGGCCAACGTGTGTGGAGCAATCAGAGGAATCAGAGTGAGCACAACATGGGGAGCTAGATCTTCTAGAGGACAGTGAGGAGAGGCNGAAAGACACAGCAGTGGCATCATAAAGACAGTTTGGAGTGGAATACTAGCATATATGGCATCTGTGGAAACTGACTCACAAAGCAGGGCTGTTTAGAGCAGAGACTTTGAAAGCAGATGCATTTGGGTCTAAGTATGAGCATCACTGTCAGCTCATGTCCTGAGCCAGCGTCTCAGTTAAAGGTCTGAATGAGATGAGCTATTTGAAACATCAGAGTATCTGACATAGTGATAGAAATGATATTAACAATGGTAGGGGTAGTTATTGATGGTTATGATGATGAAAAAAATGAAAACCTATTTTTAAATTTCAAATTAACAGTTGATAAAATGGACACCAGTGCCTACACAAATTACTAGCCACACATGATCCCTCAGAAAGGAAGCAAATGATCCCTAAGCATCAGGAATGGCTCCCAAAAACATGCTGTACCAGACTGACTCCTCATCCCTTCCCATATTTCTGAAAGGCAAAGGAGATAGGGACATGCTATTAGCATATTGGCATGGTATGTCCATCTAAAACACTGGTTAAAGGAACCATATCACCTGACTGGGAAAGTCTCAGCCAGAGTATTTCTTTGCATGGGGAGTGTAGAGTTTTGAACATGTAGGCTTTAGAAAGCCTTTTTTCCAAACTGACCTAAAATTTGTGTGTTTGCATTTAGTTCTCCTGGTAGGAACTTNCTGTCTTCCTTCAGATATTTTCTCCTCTATGACACCAGCCCACCTTTCCTCACACTGCTCTTCAAATAAAAGAATTTCTTAATGCTTCCAGTTCCTTTTGTTCAGAACGTTTTTGGGCCATGACCCTTCTGAAATGTGGAACTCTTGTAACTGGTTGTATTATTTCTGATGTCTTTATATTTGGGCAGATTACAAGAGGACTGATCCTCNGGATGCATTAATATTTTGAATCTTTTGATTTTAGTGCTAAGAGCATATTAAAAGGGATATATTATAGCACTGACTCATTTTTGAACTTGAGAAGAACAAAACAGATTTTCTAATTTTAATCTAAATCCAAACATCTAGCTGTGCTATTACTGTTGATAAAAAAACCAAATAAGTGTTCCCCAATGCACACACACACACACACACACACACACACACACAAACTCTCAGGGTTGCCATTATCCTTCCTTGTTGTTTGAGCATAGCCTGTCAAAATCTAGATTTTGTCACCAGTAGCAAGAGCTGTTTCTCCTGACTCTGTCCTCTCCCGTCTGAATCTTTACGGTCCTACATCATGAGCCACTGGCAAACTGTTGAGTAGGACAGAACCAAATGAGGAGCCCTGAAGTATTCCTAACAATTCCCTTCCACCTTGATTGAGTTTCACTAACCGTAACTCTCTTGGTGATAGTTCAACTCCCTGAGAATGTTCTTTGCACTCTGGTCAGATTCCATCCTTTCATGGCAATCGCAAAACATTTGGGGTTGTGAGAAGTGCCTCGATCTGGGACTTTGGATTCCTTGTTTTTCAGAGAAACAGAATCAACAAATGTTGCTGTATGTGTATATTTGTATCTGCATCATCTGTATCTATCTGCAGAGAAAGAGAGCTACACATCTCTATATTGTTTTGTATGGGAGGAGTTCAATGTGTCTTAGGCCTCAAATTACCTATGGAGCTGAAGGTAACCTTGAACTTGATCCCCTTGCCTNCACTCCAGAGTGGCTTCATAGACTGTACTGCCATGTCAGTTTCTATGGTTCTGGAGATTGAACTTGGGACTTTGGGCATGACAGACAAGTACTTTTCTAGCTGCGTTCCCACCCCTAATAAACATCCGTGTCTGCAGAGAGCCATTTGGAGAGAATTGGTTCATGTGAGTCTAAATGCTTGGTCACAGAATCTGGGATAGACAGATGGGCTGGAGACCCAAGGAAGAGCTTTCGTTTGGCAAATGCAACCTCTAACAGAGTTCCCTCTTTCTTGGGGGAGAGTACTCTGTGTTCTCTCTGGGCCTTCAGCTCACTAGATGAGCCCTTCCACGCAAAGTAACTTACTTCATTGAATGTCTGTTGACAGTAATGTTAGTCAAAAGGATGCCTTCACAGGGACGTTCAGAATAGTGTTTGGGCAAATTTGTGGATTGAATATTTTTGTCTTCAAAATGTATATGTTGTCACCCTAACCCCCAATGTGATAGGATTTGGAGGTGTGGCCTTTGCTGGGTAATTAGATTTTATAGACTTTATGACCTCATAAGAAAAGGAAGAGATGGCTTTTCTCTCCTTCCTTCTCTCCCTTGCCCCCTCCTTTTTTTCTCTCTCTCTCCTCCCCTTCCCTTCTATTCAAATGAGACCCCAATTAGAGAGGAGCTGTTCTCAGGCCAAAGAAAGGGCCCTCACCAGAGCTGAACACACTGGCATCCTGATCTCAGGCTTTCCAGCTTCAGAAACTGTGAGCAATATAACAAATTTCTTTCTGTTGTTTAAGCCTCCTAATCTACAATATTTTGTGTTAATTAAGATGGTGGACCAAACAAGGTGACACATGACACATAAAGTCAGGTACATGCAGACCACCATAAGGGTTTGTCAAGCTGAACTGAAGAGCTCCCAGCCCTCTTGAAGGCACTGTGATGAGCACAGAGCAAGCTTGGAACTGTGGGTCAAGTACCGTTCACCAAATTGCATCCTGGACTAGACTGGCATCCGCTCTCAGAAAGGGGACACTTTGTACCAGTCGCTTACTCTATCATGATGTTTTGATCAACAAAAGGGTATATATGACATTTGCTCTGAGATTATGATGGCATGAAAAGAAGCCTATCTAGTGACACCATAGCACCGTCCATTACACAAGCATTTGTGGTGATGCTGGTACAAATGGACACAGTCTTCTGCTGGTGGAGTTCAAGTATATCCCATCTAGCTCTGCATACCATATGACACTTAGAAGTGACCAGGAATCACTGTAACTGGTTTATAAACTTACTGCATCTGATTTTATCATTATTTCAGAGTGTAGGCCTTTCACCTATACAGAGCTTACTTTGAATTAGTGTGCCATATTGCGGTAGCCATAGCTAAGGCATCTCATAGTTGCCATATTCCTATCTAATTTTAACCTCATGCCTGAGGAGTGGTAGGCCTGTCTCTTATACACATCTAGATGTGTATAAGAGACAGATATTGCGGTAGCCATAGCTAAGGCATCTCATAGTTGCCATATTCCTATCTAATTTTAACCTCATGCCTGAGGAGTGGTAGGCTAGTCCATATATGCATATGCCTGATAGCCCAGTGTGTGGTAGACTATACCATCTAGGTTGTGTAAATACATGCTGTGATGTATTACAATGATGACATCAGCTAAGCCCACAGTTCTCAAAACTCCCTCTNTAATGAAGCAGATTGTGACTATTAACCTGCAATATACTCTTGGACATCTTTTTCTAATTTGCTCAAAGTTATTANAGGTAAGCTGTGGTCTTCTAAAGGAGATGATTTTATCTTACTGTTTATTAATGCATATTATATATGGGTGGAGGTCAGTGTGATACTTCAACACCTTGTATATAGCATGCACACTAGTGTAGTCGCTTCTTTCTCTATTCATCTTCCAGTACTGCATCCTTCCTACCTCTAGNGATCATGATTTTCCCAAGGCCAACTTCATTTGGAGAATATGCATCACTTGCCTTTCTGTGCCTGGCTCATTTTCCTAACACAATGCTCTTCAGCTCCTTACATTTTGATGCAAATGACACAGTTTCACTGGAAAAAATATCCCATTGTGTGTACGCACCAAAATTCTCGTCGTGTATATGGCGTCTAATTCTGCTTCTGCTTCTTAGTCTATGGGATGTTATTTATTTCCTTATCTGCAAAATGGGCAATCACATATCGGGTTATAAGATGTAGATCCAGATGAGTTAGGATGTGTCCCTGGCTGCTCTGGTGCCTGACACTTTGGTTATATGCAAAATGGTGGCTTGGGTGATGGTGTACCTTTCCCTGATCTGCAGTATGGTATTGACTGTAGACACAATCTCTCTGTATGGTGTCTATCCCACACATTTGTCATCTGCTTGGCTTAATTGAAGATCCTGTTTAGAAATGTTGGAGGACCTAAATAACTTCATGAGGTGCATTCTAAATGTGTGATGTGTGTGTGTGTGGTGCATGTCTATGTGCGTGTGAGTGAGAGAGAGAGAGAGAGAGAGAGAGAGAGAGAGAGAGAGAGAGAGATATTTCACTTGTTGAAATTCTTTGTCTGGATTAAGCAAAGACAGTCAGAGTCAGGGGACAGTGAGATGGGCCCAAGAGCTCCCATTGCCTGAAGCACACAGCTGGCAAGCATAATTCTAAGTTCAGGCTGAAGTCCCTTCTGACGCTTGCAAATGAAGACTGTCCTATTTTATCAAAACACGGAGTTCTAGAGAGACACCAAACAAATGACAGCTGAGCAGCCTTCCCAAACAGAGCAGAACACATGGTCACACACAATGTTTGTAAAGAAATTAGCAAGGATGAAGAACGCAGGGTTGGAGTGGAAAGAGAAGTAGACTCTCTTCTCTTAATTGAAAGGACTTGGCTGAGGAACAGCAAGGCTTGCTTTACTCTCGTGGAGGAAGGACTTGGAACTATGTAGTCGGTCTCTGCCTTCAATTCCATGGCTGATTAAACTTTCAAAGAGATAAGAGTTTTAGTCTGAGTCCCTCCTCCAAAAAAAATAGTAATTCTTAGCATAAATTAACAGAAAATGATTAGGGAATAAGAATGCATCTTGTGTGGTGTGATTCTGATAAAAATTCAGTCTGGAGAAAGAAATAGCTGAGGTTTGAGGAGATAGATGGTTAAGGAGATAAAGTGCTCTCCTTGCAAGCATGAGGAACTGAGTTCAAGCCCCTGAACCCGTATTTTAATGTATGGCATGGTAATGTGTGTAATGTGTGCTTGTAATCCCCATGCTGAAGTGGTGGAGACAGATACCCTTGGGTCNCTCTGGCCAGCTAGCCTAATCTGTGAGCTCTGGGCCATTTAGTGAGGGACTCTATCTCAAAAACTAAGGTTGACTACTGGCTTCCATACACAAGTACACATGTGCACCTACACATATGGGCACACACACGCACACGCACACACATGCACACACACACATACTCACACATGCACACACACGAGCGTGCACACTCACGTACACACACACAAGCTGGGGATGTGATTCCTCTAATACCNGCATTCTGAGTCGAGCAGACTACTCTAGATATTTGAAGTATTTTTTTTCTCACAGAGCNTATTAACATCCTCACTGTCTTTCTGCTCGCCCGCCTTTCCTCTTTCCTTCTCCACCAAGCTTGCTTGACAGACACATTGGTAGTCTGTGTGCACTTGGCAGAAGGAAACGCAGGCCTGGTGGAGGCAAGGATGTTTTTCTCCTCAGTAACTCCTCAGTCCCCTAGCTGTCTTTCCTCTTTCACCTGAAACGAGGTCCATGTGCAAGACGGAAAGGACGANGGAAAGAAAGAAGAAAAGGGAGACAGACAGAGAGGGAGGGAGGGAAGGAGAGAGATAAAAGGCAAAGACAGAAGAGGATTAGTGGCATACAGACAAGCAGGAATACAAAGAAGGCGGAGGAAANTCTTGATGGTGCCCTGGCTTTTTGGCTGCTGTCCATTGAGCAAGATTGATTCTATGATAACTTATCGAGGGCAGAAAGAACTTTGTGCTTTGGATGAGATTTCTGCTTCTGTTGCCTTAATCGGCTCTCAGCTCTGAGGCCCTCCATTGACTCAATTCTCTCTAAGCCATAGATAATAGAATCGGAGCTTCAGAAAAGCCTTTGAGGTTGTCTAGTTCATTTTGTAGCGAGCAGAACTAAAGCCTTGTGAGGGATGACTCAGCCAAGGTCATCCAGCCAGCTGTGGCTGCAGCTGCACCAGAAGCTGTGTCCCCAGCCCCCAGTGTGGAGTGGGCTCTTTTGTCACTTCTGCGTGCACAGGCTTGGCCCACTGCTCACCGTTCTCATTATCTCGGCTTTGATGTCACTTTGAGCTTTTCCNGAAAATGTGATCAGACAAATGCCAGTTGGCTTGTGCATTAATTTCTTCTTCTTATGCCTTTCCAGGAGGCTNAGGAAACAGGCAGCCCTATGAATTCTAAACACCTTGGCGTAGTATAAAAGTGCTCCACAATCCTCCTTCTCCTCCGCAGTGCTCCAGGGACCATGCTTCAGTGACCCTAATCCACTTTCTGTCTCTGCAAACATTCCATCCTGCTTTTGCGTCCTCTTAAGTACTGTCTTTTCTATCTGAAAAACCAGCATAACAATGACAACAACCGGCGTGGATTGGTCGCACACAATGCTTCACTAACAATAATTAATTGTAAGTCACCAAGATTGATTATCTAGTGACTTGGTCCTGAACAAGCAAGGGTATTAAGAAACCACAAANCGGNCATCCACTGCTTCTGGGGCTGANGGGCAGAGTTAATTGTGCTGTTCCGGGTGTTAGTCAGGGATCAGAGAGGGAAATAGGCCATTCTAGGTGTGTCAAGCAGGAACAGCATTAAAAGAGACGATGGTACATAGAAAAATCAACGGAGCGGTTGAACAGAAAGGTCATGGCCATGCTCTGCTGGGTTTCTGTCCCTACTGAAGTTGCAGGACAGTTACTAGCAGACAGAACAGGAGATTCTAGAGGCTGAGCCGAGACCCACATATGCACCTGCCTCTGTGGATGAGTGCTGATACATCNCTCTGTGTTTCCTGTTATGAAGACTCTTATTGGTGTCCTACAGACTGGAAACTTGCTGGCAAAGAATTCTGGGAAATGTGCTTCCTAAGCTTTTCATCTCTACATACAAGGGATAGTACANAGGACAGAATGACNCCAGACTGTATGGGGCTCAGATGATGTTAGTGTTTCTTATTGTGAGGGAAACGACAGGAGAAAATCCCTTTTGAGGACTTGCATCTCTGTTCTAAGTAGGCAGGAATTTTTCTTTATTAAAGGAAGCGAAGTTTCTCCCTTTCATCTCCATAGCATACAAGGTCTACTGACTCAAAGAGGAAAGAGTTCCCAAGGACATCACATACAAAACACACAGGCATTACAGTCTACAGTCATTCTGTATCTAATGACAACATTAGAGGTCATGAGAATTTTTCTCTAACCTCTTTAGACTTCGGGGGGCCTATCCACTCCTGCTTGCAGCTATTTCATTCTGCTGTGGTCATGCATAGTGAGTCTCTGTTCTGATACATCTTTATTTACCATAGAAATGGGCGAGCCTATCCCTGAAGACCATGGCTTTTTGATCCATCCCTCCTCTAAACAAAAAGCCAAATAGCAGCAGCAAGAACACGACACAAAAGCCAAAAACAACAAAATCACCTTCTTTTCTAAAAACAAAAAATATATATATTTCAGATATTTAGTAGAATTTTCTGGAACAATATAATGTGAGGAACTCTAAGGAGGATACATAGTAGGCAAGAAATGTTTTGATTAGGGGTTGGGAGAGGTAATGTGGGAAGTCCTTAAGCTGGTTACAAGGCAAAGATTAGCAATAAAGTTCAGGTATACCTCCATGGTTGCCTGCACATTTAAATATGTGTAGTGCCTGATCCATAGAGCTCTTATCATAGAGTCTGAATCTGGGTATTCCCAAAGAACAATTTGCCCTCTTCATCATCCAATCTTTTAATTGCAAGCAACAGAAACCCAACTCAAACAGCCTTATGCCAACAGGAGGAAGACTAGACTCTTGTGACTGACAACACCATTTGTGTTCCTGGTTTTGTGCAAAGTTNGAAGTTGGGATGCACATGGCATCAAAAGCAGTCAGTTTCTCTCCATGCCTCAGCTCTGCTTCTGTCTTCATTCTCCCTTGCNTTCTTCTGGGAGAGCTGTGTGCATGATCCCTTTAAACCCACAAGGAAGACATNCGTGCCTCTCTCCTTTCAGCTTCAGCAAAGTCCCAGCNTGTTCTGGTTGGCTCCAACTGGATCTTAACAACACAGGATGGACGGCTCGGAAAGCGTGTAGGAGAATTCTGATTACTGNAGTCAAAATGTCTCCCTATAGATGGAATCAACCCAGTCCTCACTGTGTGGCCTGGGAATAAAGGAGGAAGCACAACTCCTAAAAAGAAAATCCAANCGTGGTTCTCAAACTTTGTTAGTCAGCTTTCCATCTACTGTAACAAAATTTCTGAAACAGTCAGCTTATAAAGACAAAAGATTCATTTTGGGTCACGGTTTTAATCAGTTCTTTTGGACCTGCAATAAGGCAGCATGCAGCAGGCACATACGATAAAACAAACCAATTCACCTCATCAGCCAGGAACAAAAGAGAGAAGAAAATAAGCATAGTTGGACAGTCCCCTCCAGGGACACAGACCCAACAAGTAAAGACGTTCACTAAGGCCCCACCTCTAATGGGTCCTACTTCCTCTCAATAGTTCTGTCCTTGGGAACCAAACCTACAACACACAGGGAATACGATCTAAACAATAGCACAATGAAATGTGGGCTAGGCAAGTAAAAGCCACAAGGGTGCTGGCTGGCCTTTCATTGAGTTCCAAGTTACTGCACACATGCCTAAGCACAGGTGCCAGAGGAAGTAGGCTACATCGAGCTTGCTTAGTTGAGCATCTTAATGTCCCTCTAAGTAGTGGTACTACCTCAGCCAGAGGCAGATGGCTGGTAAGAGATCAGTAAATAAGGCTGAGCAACCAAATGGAGCTTATTTAATTGGGGTGAGAATAGCACTTTCCTGATACCTCTGTGTGGTTTGTTGAATGAGATAGAGGTCTTCTTTCTTAAACCAGCATCATTTGATCATGCATATTCTTCTTTTCTTCTTTGTTTCTCATAGCAACAGTTAATCACACACGCGCGCGCGCACACACACACACACACACACACACACACACACACACACACACAGTGCATGGGTGGAGAGACAGAAAGCATCACTTGCTCTCTTTCCCAGAGGCAGAGGCACCTGACTTTTTCCTTCTGGCTTACTCACTGAAGCAGATGAAGACTTTGAAGACTTTAATAGCAAAGTGCCCATAGATTTCATTCCATCAGCTTGTAAAGTTTCTGGTTTCCTCATGCCTGAAACAGACCCTACCCTATCAACCGTGGCTATGTGATTTATGCGTGGCCACCAGGACCATGGTGTGAGCAGGCAGTGACCTTTTAGATTACTGCCTAAGCCTTCATTAAGAAGAACATCCAAAATGACAGCCATGCCTCTAAGGAAGCCCAGCATTCCACACTGGTAGCCCAAGCAGTGAAAATTGACTTGGCGTGGGATTCTCCTCTCCCGGGCCCCCATGCTGGGAGCCAGGGGCACAAGACAGCGTGCTGGCATATTCCAGTCACTTAGGAGCTTTCCTTCCTGATTCTGCTTTGTAAGAATGCATCTAGTTAAATCCACAGGGTCATTGCCTGCGGCTTTCAAAACACGAGGTTTTCTGAAGGAATTCGGACCTGGAATCCAAGGTTCAGAGCCCAGACCTTCAAACAGATTAATCGCCATGGGGAGCAACAGAAGTGCTTCCCAACTTTAGCTTCATTCTGTGCCCTAGCAACCATGGGCCCCTATTCAGCAGACCTAGGTCTGCACTATGGTCTGTTGGACAGAGCACNGGGCGGGGCGCCAGAACTGGGACGGACTCATTTCAGCCCTGCTACTGGCTCCCCACGTTCTCCCTTGAGGGGGTTCTTAACTGCTCTGTCTGCCTTTCCCGCTTATTAAGTTAAGAGGAGAACAATAACACCCTAAGACGCATAGTTCCGGGGTTGAGGGGGCAGTGGGGGGACAGGTGGACGTGTGTTTTGTGGGCAGGCAGAATGAGGTGTCTGGAAGGCAAGTAAATCATTTGCAGTGGAGAAAGTACCCTGTTGTCTGGTGGATAAAAGAAGTGACTGTTTGCTGGTGTGACATTTGCCTTCTGATGAGATAAAGAAGAATGATGGGCAGACCAGAGAGATAAACAGAACTGAGAACAAATTAAGCATGAATTGTGTCTTGTGAGTTCAGCACAACCACCCATAAGGTATTTCAGANACGTATATTTAAATTTAAAATTTTATTTTTTGCATTAAAAGTCATATCTCCCCACGGGGCTTTTTATTAGAGGTGCTAAACAGGGGTCTGTCAAACCAGTAGAATGGTTGATTTTAAATGATAGCTGGAAAGCAATGTTAATGAACAGCTTGTTTCTCCTGTGTGCCAGATGAGGAACCTGTGAGGATTTGTGTGGTTTGATAATGATATTTAGCATTTATTAAATGCTTTTGGTATGGGTTTTCCTGTCTGTTTAGGAATCACCTCCTGTCCTTCTAGCACAGGCTGCAGAAAGTGCAGTGTTTACAGTGCCTCATGTTTTACAGACTGAGAAACCAAGGTTCATGTATAGAAATTAAACAGGCTTTCCTGGGCTAGTGAGATATAGTTTAAACTCAAGTTTGGTTGATCCTAAACAAGTATTAGTGTCTTCCACTCTGTCTGGGATTACTCTGGCCAGTGCTATCACAAGAGACAAGAGGGCCTGGAACTGAAGATACCACGTACAAAGAGATGCTAGGCCNGGGCAAGATTCAAGATTATCAGGTTAGCAAACAAAGATACTATGCCATCATTTATATCTGAGTATCACATAATGATAGTCTACTGTAATTATAGCCCATGTACAATTTGGGTTGTACAAATAATAAGGAAATTCCTTGTTATTTATTTGAAAATATATCTGGGTGACCTGTGTTTTATCTCATAACCTATAACCTTCTCCCTGGGATTCATGGTCACTGTGGAAGACAGAGAGAAGACACCCATGTGTAAATGGACCATTATATTTTGGGAGGAATTCAGAGGCAATTTCTGCTCAGATAGTAATAATAACTGTAGGTCTGTGCCCTCCAGTTACCTGGAAATCAAACACACACACACACACACACACACACACACACACACACACACACAC
>LZPO01008530.1:0-13753 GCA_001675575.1 Neotoma lepida | reverse complement strand
TAAGTTTCTACCAATAGTGTCTGTCTGCCTCTTCTCCTTAGAGATTGAAGTCAATAACCTGTTTTACGACAGCAGCTCCCCAGGAGATAAACGGAATTTAATTTCAAGTCTCAAATGTCATTGGATTAGGTACATGTAAGCTTTAATACTGTTTGTACAGATTCCCAACAATTCTCCTATGTCTTACATATGGCGATGGTCACTGGTAAAATACTAGTAACACCCATAAATAGAGAATGTGGTGTCATGTCCCCAACATCCTCTTGGTGTTGGTAAGGCAAATGGTGTGAACACCAGCGTGGGGAAGGATGTCCAAGGGGCTGGACTTCAGAAGCAAAGAGATTTATAATGACCTAGGAGCAGATATAAAGCATCCATTTTCAGTGAGTAAAATGCACATCGTTGTAAGCATCTCTTTCTCTGAAGAAACAAACAAAACACCTGCCATTATTAAGCTTAAACTTTCCTTTGCCTTCCCTGGCATAAGCTTGATCTCGAATTTAGAAGATTTGGGCTTTCATTAGGGCACCATTTTCTGAGTAAAATCACGGTTGAAATTGCTAACTTGTTCAGCGGAAGGGAAATGTGGTTCAGAGTGGTAAGAAGTAATGCTGACAAACAAATTAGGTTCATGGTTTTTATTTTCTGTGTTTTGCATTGTGAATTAAATAACTCTCCTTATTGGCATGGGAGTGACTTAAAAAGTCTGCAATATGAAAAGGTGTTGGAAGACCTATGAAATGCTTCTTAAACTTCCTTTGTCTTGGCTCAAAACTCAACCTTTGATTTTGAAATGGTCCACTGCATACTTAAAGAGGCTGTCTTCTACCATGAAAAGTGACATTTGGCCCAGAGCGAAAACTGCATCTCAGATTACTTTCCTGGTGATAATGTTGAAAGAGGCTGGTGATGAGTGAGTGCCAGTGCTCAGGTATGGGATACAAATGCTGAAGCCAGTTATGGATTTCAATCTGGCCAGTGACGGTTTATCTTCTTGTTCCTTTTATTCTCACCCAAGCCATTAGGTAATCAAGTTTAGACTATTCACATATGCATTTTCAATATTTATCTTCAGGCCATTTAAACCAAGGTGCATTTCCGTGATTAAAAGTGGCACAATAAGGAGAGTTATGAAAAATGACTATAAAAGAAGAAAATTGGAGAGATAAGCTAAATAAACGAAACCAATTAGAAAACAGGCTCCACAAAGAGATGAAAATACATGTAATTTTGTGGAAGAAATAGATAATGTTAGTTAAAGGTTTATAAAGTGCTTGGGGGGAAATGAGAGTCAGCCGTTTAAATGTGAGGCAGATGCGAGCTGGCAATCAGTGGAGTTGATGGAGTGGGGGAATAAATTATCCCAGATTCAAGGCTTTAAATGGGGTTTCAATAGTGTTTTGAGACAGAATGTCAGAAGACCAGCGTGGGTGAATTACAGAGATCAGATGGGAGGTGATGAATAAACTCGAGGAGTCTGCGTGAAGGAAAGGACGAGAATGCTTTCTAAGAGATGGAAGTAGGTTGGAGCGTTAATGAGCAGCTTACTGAGACTGAAATATGAATATTCAACAGGGACACAAGATCATCAGATTAAGTAGTTAAGAAATGATAGGACCCTAACAGGAAATAGGAAAGAGAGCAGACAGAAGGTGAGTTGTGGGTTTTTTTTTAATTTATTTTTAATATTAGCAGTTCTGACTACAAATTGAGGGGATATGATAGTTAAAAAATAAACAAAAGAAGGTAATGTGGAAAGAAGATGATGACTCCTTTCCAGACCAAAACCAAACCAACCAACCAAACAAACAGACAAAAAACTCCACTAAATTATAATTACTAATTCTTACTCTTCCAGGGAGTAATGGTTGCAAATTCTCATATAACCTCCCATGTTTTATTGTATTCAAGTTCCTTAAAAGGGGATAATTTGTAGGATTTTTTTCTCCATTTACAACCACGACTATGTNGGATCAGTTCTTTTCCCATTTTTATCATGTATATGGTTTTCATCTCTCTCCCACAATGTCTTGTGGTCGAGAGGCTGGCTAGTCCCTGTTCGTATTTCCCACTGGAGAAAAGGCACCTGTTCTTAATGGGTTTCCCTGTCTTACTAATGCAGAGGCAACTGGAGATGTAAAATAGAGTCCTATGTTAGACCTGAGAGACTAAAATTTAGAGTGAAAGTTAAATTCAGAAATAAGGACTCTGACTAGAAGGCTAGAACAATATTAAGCCATAAGAACCAATTCAAGCAAATGCCTGACCGCTGGGGAGGTCAGGTTGACCACAAGTGTAGGAAGGCGTTTTAAGTTGAAAATTGACCATTAGCTCCTGCCTCATTTCTCCTGACAAGGGCTATCCACACACTTAACAGAAATGGATGTTTTTCTTCTTCTTGGGCAGGGAAACCCATTACATAATTTTTCTAAAAAGGGTTGCCTTCTTCCAGTGATAGCTCTGGAGTGCTTTGTACCTTGTTAAGATGCATCACCATAGGCTTCTGTCTTCAACCTTGACTTTGACCCGACTTCCAAGAATTTTCAAAGGCCGGGCAGAGTCCCACCATTGTAGAGCAAGATGAATTGAACTACCAAGATAGCTGAGAAGTTCATCTGGTAGACCTACCAGTTGAGAAGCCCACTCCTATGTTTCATTTCATTTCATTTTTATTTTATTTCATTTTTTGCATCAAAGTGGGAATCACAGCTGACAGACATGAAATAGATGGCCATGCTTCGTGCAGAGATATTCAGATGATTGACAGCTGAGTCCCATGGTGCTGGTACATTGGCCTTCTTACCTTTGGTTCCCTAATAGACTCATTGGCAGAATACAGGATTACTTTTGCCTGTCACCAAATGACTTCTGGGATTGGGTCCCTCATATTAGTCTTAATAAAGCCACCTTCCTGCTATGAAGCCATTCCCCATTATCTGTGTGACCAGAGGTCTCTATTTATGGTCTTCCATTGCAAAACAAATGGCAACTTTTTCTGTGAAACACTAATCTGTATTACAGGGTACTGAGTATTCTCTTTGACACCAGCGACATGGATCTCTTCCTCGCTGAAGTGCTAATGTGGCGCTTCCTGGAATCAGAGAGCAAGGCATGGAGAGCCATAGAGGTCCTTATGCACTTCAGAAGTCTAAAAATCACTTTCAGTCCACTTCCAACATGATTGAAGCCCTTGATTTCGTCAGATGGGAAGCACTTTTTTTTCCAGTGGAAAACAACTGAGGGGTGAGTTTATAAGCATGAGTTCTTGGAGGAAAAAGAAATAGCGAAAAGAAAGAAAGCACATTTCATGGTGCCTGGTTAAGGCTTTGGATTGTGGGGAAGGGATTTGAACGGTCTAGTGCTTCCTATAAATTGAAATTCTTTCTGGATTTACCATGAGTCTAAGTTTGAAAAGGTTGGAATATTTGTCTTCTCACTATCTTTTCATTCTCCTCCTCTTCCTTCTAATCTTTGCCCACTGGTATTACAAACTTCCTTACAAAATTTTATTTCAAATTATAAGAGGAGCTGGCCTTGTGATCCCATTTGGAATTTCCACTTCTCTTTCTCTTCACCCTTCNTTCCTTCTTTCTCAGTTTCACTATGGGCACAGAGTTGGCAGTGGGAATTGGAAGTAAAGGCTGCTGAAGCTGCAACATGAAACAGAGACATCCGCTGTTGCCAGGGATGCCATTGTATCTCTGTCAGCACTCAAGAGAGGAAAAACAGACATTCGTAATTCATGGTGATATGGGTGACCAGGAANTCTTACGAGAGATGCTTTTCCCTGTAGGGGAGAACAGCCAAGAGGATCTGGGAAGCTCTGCAAGGGCTCCTGATATTTCTAGCAGAGCATCAGGATCACCTCGATGTTGAAGAACATGGAGTATTGAAGTATTGATGAATTGATGGAGAAATGAAAGAAGAGGGAAAGGAAGATAGAACTNAGGTGTCTGTCTCTGTCTTGGTAGGCAAATCAATGTCTGAGTGCAGAGAATAGCATAGAGGGTTTGAGAACTCAGTTACTTAGGAGGGTAATGCATAAGATACAGTCTGAATACTTTGAGGGCTTAGGTATCACAAGTGTGTGTGTGTGGGGGGGGTATATATGTTGCTCTCTATTGTTCTGTCAGCATAGACTATATATTTTTATAATTTAATAAAATACATTTTAATTAAAATAAAATTACATCACTTCCCCCTTTCTTTTCTTCAGCCCCTCCAAGGTACCCTCACACTCAAACTGATAGCCTCTTTCTCTTTACTTATTACTATTACATACACATATCATCCCAGAGTGACCATTGCAGATTCTCATGAAGTAGGTGTTGTCGGAATGGATGAAGGTGACTGGGGCTGTGGGAGGATTTTAAGTAGGACAGGAAAGCAATGAGATCTATACTTTAGAAAGTGACCATGACACTAGTATGGGGTACAGCTTTATAGCTTCTGAGCAGAGACTACAGGAACATGGGTCAAGGATCCCAATTCAAGAGGGAAGAAGAGTGAGGAAAGCAGCCCACATTGTTCTGTTTNGAAATGCTTGTATACTACGATGCATTTCTTACAGCACTGTGGACAGAAACACTTTAAGAAAACATTTAAGAAACATTGGATTAAAGTTTGGAGGAGACACAGCAAGACTGGCTATATCCATATTCAAGGCAGAAAATACGGAAGGCTTGGCCTTGGCACCTGTTTTGTGTTGTGAGGAGCTACCCTAGGCTAATTCTCTGCTTAATGGTTTATAATCCTGTGTCNTATTTTGCAGGACAGTGAATAAGGGAAGGGATTGGTAACATGGGANGGAGTNTCTGTGTAAAGTCGGAGAACTTGTTTTA
Organism: Neotoma lepida; assembly: GCA_001675575.1. NCBI lineage: Eukaryota > Metazoa > Chordata > Mammalia > Rodentia > Cricetidae > Neotoma > Neotoma lepida. The sequence continues at coordinate 8,912 of LZPO01008530.1, read as the reverse complement.
GTCTCCCTACTGCTATGAAGCCAGCATCCATCCTCATCTCTTTAAACTTTGTTTGTTTCAGAAGAAGAAAAAAAAATCAAATATATACTTCCCAGGTATCTGAGTCCTACTTTAATACTGAAATGGCTGAACTCATAGATGTTTCAGAGACGGTAAAATGGCTGTCATCAAAAGATCCAGCCTTCACCACTAGAGGTTGAAATGGTGGTTCTGTGGCTGCTGCGGCAAATTACTACACACTGGTGGCTTGAGGCAATAAGAACTTCTCTTGCCATTCTCAAGGCTAGAATTCTGAAATTAAAGTGTTGACCAAGCCATGTTCTTTCCAAAGGCTGGAGGCGTCTCCATCCTTCCTTTTGAAGCCTCTAATGGTTGGTGACATTCTCTAGTTGGTNTCTAATTCCAGTCTCACCTCTGTCTCTCTCCTTCCTTCTGCATNTCTATCACTTTCTCTGTCTCCTGAAAAGATACTTGTCATTGGATTTTAGAGGCCAACTCAGGTCCTCCAGAATGTTTTTCTCACCACAAGATCCTCAAATTTAATGACATCTGCAAATATCCTTATTTCAAAAAAGTCACATCCACAAGTTCTGGGGATCAGGACATGGACATGTCTTCTGCGAAGGCTACTATTCAGCCCTCTACTGAAGGGAAGCATTTTCTTATAAGATTCANCTGTATCACTTTAGCAGAAGACCCGGCCTATGTATCCACTGGATGAGTGTCTTCCAAAGGTCCATATGTTAGATGGTTGAGCTACAGCCTGTGAACCATTGGAAAGTGGCAGAACACATAAGAAGTAGAGCCTAATGGGGGCAGTCTTTAAGTAACTGGAGGTGTGCCCTTAAAAGGAAAACTGTGGGACCCGGGCTCCTTTTGTGCAGTGACGTGTGCAGTTTCCCTCCGTTGTGTGCTCCCTTTGCAATGTACACTTCGCCTCACCAAAAGCGATAGAGCCAATCAAACAATACTGCAACCTTCAATAGTAAGTCATAGGTTGATTGTCTGGATCTGGTGTTAACCATAACAGAGAGCTGACTAACCAACACTCAAGCTCACATGGGAGGGAATCACCCTTTTGTGCNTGAGACTGAGCTTCCTGCTGACAGAACCTGGCGAAGAACCAAGGATGAGGCACAGGTTCAGAGTAGAAGTTTTATTCTTTATTACTAAGAAAAGGTATTTATTAGTATATATTTTATTATATTACATATTAATATATAGTAGTATATATGTATATATACTAATATATGGTTACACACATATATAAGTATATATGTATATGTATATACTAATATATGCATTATATAATATATACATATAGTATATTATATACATTATAATATATAATATATAGGTATATATTTTTTCTGTGCCACTATTATGGGAAAGTTGTCCTACATTATTTACTTCTCTTATTGCTCTGACAAAGTACCAGGCAGAAGCAACTTAAGGGAGCAAGGATGGATTTTTTTTTGNCTTCCAGTTTAAGAGGGTATCATAGTAGGGAAGCCATGGGAGTAGGAGAGTGTGGTNGCCCCTGGCTCACATCTTAGTAGACCATGAAAGAGAGAGGAGATATGCTAGACATAGGAGCAGTATGTAATTTATAAAGCCTACTCCCAGCAGCCCTCTTCCTTCGGCCTCCCATCTCCTAAATGTTCATCAAATTTCCCAAACAACAATGGCTGGGAACCATGTGTTCAAGCATGTGAGCCTGTGGGGGCTCTGTTACATGTAAAACATTAACAAACACCTAATAAAACAAGATTAGAAAATGTATTGCAAAGGTTTCCTAAGACCAGTCCACCTATCTATGCACTTTTGGAACATTTACGCAATNTCTTCTGTAAAGTAAGTCAAACAGGATGGTTTGAAGTTCCCTTGCACTTTGGAGTTTGTGTTCCTCTGGAGGAATTACCCAGCAGGCGTCTATAACTCCCCCAGCCGGCTCTCTTCTCTTGTTGCNTGGTTAAGTGTCNCGGTNTGCTCNCATTATAACGAGATAGCTGGCAGGCGTCGTCAGAGGCCTACCCCAGAAGCATCCCATTTCTCTTCCAGTAAATGGGCCTCTGGAGAGCCCCTCAGCAGAAGCTACCTCCTTAAGCAAATTAAAAGTTTTATTGGCGAAATATAACTTGATAACATACATGCATTGTCATTATAACTTAACAAGAAAGAATATTCAATTCGAGACACCAGGAGAAGAGCAGGCAGAAGTCTGGATGGGAAACACATTACATAGCCCTACGGAACTGTAGACGTTCAGTAATTGCACTTTGAATTTGAACGCCAAAGTCTCAGGGAAGAGCTGGCTGTGCAGCCTCCCCTTTTAAAGGGAACCCCGGGAGAACAAGCCCTGANGCCAGCTCCCCCTCCTTTTGCTTCCACTTCAGAGCTGGAGACCCGCGACTTCACTTGGGCAAGGGTTCAAATAACTCTCCAGTCCCTCAAAAGCCTCAGCTGGTCGGGATGTGGCTCTGTTCGCTTCCCTTCCCGTTGGATGCCCCTGGCATTGTATCTACTCTAGGATTCTGGGATTCAAACAGCCNTGCAGCCACGGTGTGCACTGGGGCTAAATGGCCCCAAGCAGTCTGAGGATTTGTGCCTCTGAAGCCTGGCACCTCTGGGCTTGTGGCTTCAGTTCTGAAAACCCCTTGTGTGGCTGCCTGGTCCCCCCAGCACCAACCCTTTAACTAATTGCTTATCCTAACTCCTGGCAAACACCATTCCGTGAGACTGTCTTGTCCACCAGGGGTCTAGCCTTTGTCATGATCTTTTTCCCAATGAGGAAGAGGGAACAAATGNCCAGCCAGTTTCTCGATGTTCAGCTCCAAGTTCTGGCCCAACTCTTGGGTGCCTTCCTCTCAGGCAGCTCAGAGGCTGCCTCAGAAACTGAAAACCCGGCATTCCCAGGGTGCTCAGCCCTCATAAATATTGATGGGCATCCTGAATTTACCGTCTCTGCTCTCAGAGGCAGCAGTTTAAACACAACTTCAAACCACTTTCTTCAAGTAATGAAAGCTGTTATATATATATATTTAAAATTCCTGTTTGAAGAGCTCCTGTTTGTTTGTTGAAGGACCTAGAGTGCAACATAGAAAATCTCCAATAACTATTTCATAAACAGATGAACATATGCTTGACATATGCCTGTAACCACAGATCATGGTCTTTAACACCATGGAATGAACTCCTCTAGAGAATAAGGTACAGGTTGAAGACAGGCTATATAAATTGGGGACACTTATCCCCAGTTATTTTCCAGGAAATAAATGTGCTACTATTATAAAAAGTTCACACTACGTTTGGGTATCAATATTCAACCATACCAAGTGTTAATTTCCTGTCAACCTTTAGCCAGATAAATGTTTTCAAATAACCTACGATGTTTAGGTATGGTGATAGACATTTATAATACCAGCTACTCCAGAGGTGTAGGCAGAAGCATTGGTTGATGCTAGGAGTTCAAGGCCAACCTTGGACAACACTGCTGTACTCCGTTTCTTAAAACAAAACAAAAATGAATGAATGAATGAATGAATGAATGAATGAATGAAATATTGAGTTGTCCTCACGCTCCAAGACCTCCAAGAGATTGCCTTTGCTTCAGTGTTTGCATGTACTTTTACTCCACTCCAGAAATGCCTCCTNCTGNGTCTATCTAANCACCTCTATTCTCAGTCCTCCATAATGGCCCATCATAGCTCATGGAACATTATCCTAAATTGGAGGGTGTGATTTCCCTGTTCCCTAAATAATACACTCTCTCAGTTCTGAGACTCACAGATGCTTGTCTACATGCCTAACATGCTTAGTACACACACTGCACCCAGAGTGTCTCTGGGACTGAACATAGCTCCACTCCCTCCCACCCTTCTCTTCCTGGTGTATTCCAACTTTTATTCTCTAGTGTCTACAGTGGACCTTAGGCTGTGCTTTAGCTCTGTGCTTGCACTTTCCTTAGAGAACCAANGTCAGCACAGATTAGATAGAAAACTGGGCCAAACGGCTAATGNTTAAGCCTCCAGAGCAAGCTAGACACATCCAGCCAGGAAGCTGATGTTGAGTTCATCATCTCCCTTTCACGTGAAGAGCAGCAGGCAGACTCTCCCTCCCAGAAGCAACACATCCTCTCATAACCGCTAGAGTTGCTTAGTGGATGAGTTTCAGATGCCATGGGGTAGAGACTGTTGAGTTCTCTGTAAGTAGGCAGCGAGTTGAACTGGAATCTGCAAGGCAGAAAAATGCTACAGAAGGAACATGTGACCCTTTTTATTGAGGGAGTCTTACCCGTCTAGCACTTTAAAGGGTCTTTTTAGTTGTTGACAACTAAAACTAGAATATTATCACTTCAGCTATCCCCTCTCTCTCTCCTTAGAGAGGCTATTTTTCTTGAACTCAAAGTAGAGCATGGGGAGGTACAAGAAATTCAATATCTTCCTTTCTAGACTTTTAAGAGATGGCTCAATGCTTTTAAATATTTAATTTCATTATCANTTTAAATATTTAATTTTTATTATTTTGAATAATATGCATGGGTCTCTGTGTAGATATGTAGTTATGAGTACAGGTGCCTGAGTAGACCAGAGGCATGGGATCCTAGAGGAACTGGATTTACAGGTAGTTGTGAGTCATTGGACATGGATGCGGGGAACTAAACTTAGGTCCTGTGTAAGAGTAATATGTTTTCATATCTGCAGAGCTATCTCTCTGGACCGAATTTATCTTTTGTGAGACACTATTTTTTTTTAAGTGACATGGATATTTAATGAAAAAAAATGAAAGTAGTATTGACTGTTTTNTCAAAACTGTGCTTTTTAAATTTTAATTGTTTTCTCAAATTTTTTAAATAGTTTGTCAACCAATTTTTTAAATGTTTTTTATTTATTCTCTGAGAATTTCATAAAATATATTTTGATTATTTTCTTTCCCTTGGCTCAGCTCTTCCAGATCCTGCTCAGCCTCCCCACCCACTGAACCTCATGTTCTTTCTCTCTCTTAAGAAAAACAAAACAAGGGCTAGAGAGATGGTTCAGCCATTAAAGACTAGGCTCACAACCAAACAAAACAAAACAAATAAACAACAACACAAACATAGTCTATTTAGTGTTGACCACTTACTCCTGGGCATGGGGTCTGTCCTGAAGTGCTATTGATATACCCAGTATCATTCCATTGGAGAAAACTTATTTCCCCTCTTCCAGCAGATATTAGTTGTGAATAGCTTTATTGATAGGCATGAGACTTCAGNTCCATATTTCCTTCCTCTGTGCCGAGCTTTTACCTGACTTGAGTTTGTACGGTGCAGGTCACATGCATGCTGTTGTCTCTGTGAATTCACATGTGTATCTGCCCTACTGTGTCTGAAAAATGTTGTTTCTTTGGAGTCCTCCACCACCTCTGGCTCTTNCAANCTTTGCACCTCCTNTTCTGCATGGATCTCTCAATCTCGAGGGGGAGNAGTGTGATATAGAAACCCCATTTAGGGATAAACATTTCAAAGTCTCTTATTCTCTGTTTATCACAGTTCACTGCAAGGAGAATCTTATCTGCTGAGGGGTGAGTGACACACNGACCTATCGGTATAGCAATATGGCTTTGAGGATTGTCTTCCTGATATGTTCATTCTGCAGAATAATAGTAGTAGGTTGTCCTCTAGGCCCATGACCTATCTAGTCTCAGGTTCTTGGCCTTATTAACAGAATCAGGTGTAGACTTTGATGTTGTTTAAATAGACTAGAATGCTGGTTTAGAGATAGAAAAGCTGAGTCTGGGCCATGACATCGCTACTTTCTAGATAGAGAGATCAATATTGGGCATGTAGTGAGCTTTACCTAGGTTGGAACTCCCTCTGCCTTCTCTCCTCATCCATCCCTTTCTACTCACAGTCTACTCCAGTTCCTATGAGTGAGTCCCATTGCCAGGGACAACGTGTAGATCTACCCTTTTCAGAAGGCNGCTGGAGTCAGTGCAGCCCAAGTGGCTTGCTGTTGCATTGGTGCTCTTTGTCTCTGAGAGATGAGCTGTACAGCATGGCACTGTCCCACTCTGTTAAGGCATCTTTAAAACTAAAGATGGCTGGAGAACGGCAGAACACAGCTGTGGCTCTGAAATGCAATAGCAGTCTATCTACCTTATGGCAAACAAATGTATTAGGTAGTTGCTTATAACTCCAAGAGGCAAGGCAAGGTCAGCTTTCCTCCTGAAGCCGGTGATTTTGTGCCTGTGCCTTCCTTATCCCCCTTGAATCTTTAGGAGATCTAGAAGATCTTTCATTCATTCAACATGTACTCAACACACAGCACACACTAGATGACATTCTCTGTTTGAGACACTGGGTTACAAGGATAAGTAAAATTCTCTACTCTTATGATGTCTGCTCAGAGGTGTAGTCAGATGAATACAGAATTGTCAACATCCATAAGAATGTGGAAAAATGAGTGGTCTTCATCTGATGGGAAGGGTGGGCATGTATGAATGGACGTGAGGTGAATTGTTGACCCTCCACTCTTCCTGCCTAACCAGACACTCAAACACACAGGCCTTCATGCATGTACATACAACTTAACACATATGAGGGTTCACCATGAATAAAGAACTTTAACTGCAGAATATATACATAAGAGAGGCATCACTCCACTTTATTAAGCAGTATGTAGGTATGAAGGGAGATAAGCTTAGTTCATAAATGTCTGCACGGTAAAAGGAAATGAGATACATGCTTAAGTAAGATGTAAACATANGTCTGACGAGGTCCTAAGGAGAGAGCTCTGCCAGCACAGGCATCAGGCTAAGAGAGAGGCTGATCTCTTAGATGAACCTTTCCTCATAGCTGAGAAATTTACCTAAAGATTACAAGCTGGGTGTGATAACAGACACCTGTAATCTCAACACGGGATGAGGCAGGATCATCTCAAGCCAAGGACTTGATGTAGTCAAGGGCTGCACAAAGAGTACCAGGCTACCCAGGGCTACCTAGCAAGACTGTCTCAGAAACTCAAAAACATAACAAAACCATCCAGAAGGTCAAGGAAAGATTAGTTGGGTGCCTTTTATTTGTTGATTTTCATGGTGAAATTTCACACTTGGATGAAAGTCAATCTCTACTTTCCGTTTTGAAATGGTGCATTTTCCGTTTAAATATGTTTTAAGTATTGGGTATAAACTAGCAGTTCTGGCCAGTAAAAACTTTAACTGACTTCTGAAATTGCTTGATCATTTCTACTTGCTTTCTGTATATATTAGTAGCCAAGTGTATTTATTCTCCAACTGGGTGTAATTTAATGAAATATAAAATGAATAATGGAAAATGGAACTAAGGGAGGGGGAGAAGAAGAGTTGCTATCTCTATAGCAATTAAATTGTTTTAGAGAGATTGTTAAAAATAACGGTGGAACTCTTCTGAGCAGAACCATGTTTACAGAGAAAGCTTTGATTTTTTTNTCCATCAAGTTTGGTTAAAATAAAATGCTAGACTTAAATGTATTATTTCTATGATTTCTTATGTAACTTGACATTCAAATTTCATTTCACACATTAGATATTGTGCAATACTGCCCATGTCTCAGGTCTGTCTAAATGGTGAGTCCTTTTGTCCATCTACAGATTTGATCAGAACCATAAATTCCCACTGCAGACGTCAACTGTTGCTGGGTTTTAATTTGGATTATTCTGAGCTGAAGGCTCAGTGTCAAGTTTAGATTCCAGCTTGCACAAGACCTCTAGTGTGAAGAGGTTGATAAGAGGGGGAGAGAGGTCTCCAGAGGACCTGCTGAATATTTCTTCTCATTCTCTATTTGTTCNTTGGGCAGTCCCATCCAGTTGCACCTTTTCCCTGTATATTAATTTCAAAATCTGCTTTCCTATCCATATTCTCTCCTTCTNGTTGACAGTTATCTATCTTTCATCTGGTTCGCAAAGCCTTTGTCTCTAAGTTGAGGTATTTCTCAACAATATTATAATTTAATACTCATTTGTAAGTGATTTTCAATATCCCCTTCCACCTTCTCAACAAAAGACTATCCAAATATCAGCTCAGCCAAGGAGTATGCTTTAGACCTAGCAAGGAGTATACACTTCACTTAGCAAGGATTGCACACTACACCTAGCAAGGAGTATGCACTACACTTAGACATTATGTGCTGTTAGGAAGTGGTCCAAATGAAGTACATCATAAACACTAAGGTTTCATGTGCTTAAAAATATTGTACAGTTGAAAAAGTTGATAAGATTTTCTGTCATGACTATTATTCGAGACATAGATTTCTTGTCATTATAACCTTGGTGGGTGGTACTGTTTACTGATATCAATATTTTTCTATTTTAGCTTTTTATCCCTTAGCAGACTGTTCTGGATATCGATTTTTCTTAATTTATTTTAATGTGCAGCACAGTTTTTGAATCTCAAAACCGTGTTTTCCATACAGAACTACTGGAAATCGGGTTAAGAAATATGTGATGAAATATATCTACATTTTCCTTTCTCTCCAAATACTTTCTAAGCTACACTGACATCTTCTGTGTCTGATGACAAACCCAGTACCCACACCTCCTATGCACTGTAGTGCTTGTAAACTTGGGCTTCTGTCTAAGGCATCTGTGTGTTTATTTCCACTCCTAGTGAAGAGTCTGGCATGTGAAAATGCTCAATAGGTGTTTATCAAAATAGGCCAGGGCAAACTCTGTAACGATGCTTACTTCATTTAGTCAAGCAATCCACATTAGGTACTATTTTAGATAATGGCCTATCCCAATGAGTACATCTAGTAGCTAACATTCTAAACATCTAATAATATACCCAATATCTTTGGACTTTAGAGGAAATAAAAGCTGGTGTTTATAGAGTTGGCATGGCTGATTTTACAAACCAATTCTGGGTTTAGTCAAGCCAGGGAAGAAAAAAAAACACA
>LZPO01008529.1:30023-44073 GCA_001675575.1 Neotoma lepida | reverse complement strand
AAAAAAAAAGAGGAAGCCATCTATCAATGCTGCTCAACCCCCCTCTCCCTTCCATTCAGTTCTTCCTAAAGCCTAGAGGATAGGCATTTAGACAAACCTATAGGGTTTGGAGAGAAGTGAGTTTCAAGAGAGAGTGGTTATCACGTACCTTTGTCTTGGCTCCCAACTGTGTCTGGCTCTGATACCTAGAAAATAACATCCATATTCCACAAACCAAGAAACCAAGTAGCATAAGGCTGAGATGCGTCGGCAGAGGGAAAGCCAGTCCCCATATTAGCGCCATTTCTCANGCCTATGCCCCTCTCAACTACAGAGTTCCTGTCTCTAGACTGAGATTCCCTGACATCACAATAGGCAGTGCCAGGTAAAGCCAGTCCGTGTCACACTCAGGTCCCAGCTGATGCCCTTCCCTGTGGCTGACCTTGGCTCTAAGAGCTCTAATAGCCAAAGCTCAGGGAAGAATCCATCTATGAATCTTCTAGGGTCCAGCTAGACAAACTTGTCCCTAAGAAAGGAAGTGACGAGGTAAACTTTCAACGGTCTTCCAAAATGACTTTTCTGACTCTCATTTTCTTTAGAGCCGGTCACTGTCATAAGTTTGGATTGAGTCTATGGCCTTAAGTTTCAAACTGCAGGTTAGAACAGAGTCAAGTGGAATCTAAGAGAGTTGGGATAGCTGAAGTGGGAACTCTCAGGGACTTTGAGGCACTTGGTTTTCTAAGTTCACAGGTCTCTATATTTCTTAGTTGCTGCTGACCTGACACACATCACACTAAGTAGTGGCCTTAGAGGATCTACAGTCTCCCTGCCAAGTTTAGAGTAGCCATGTATAACCACACCATCTTTTCAAGTCAACACAGTGCAAACAATATTGATGTGATCAANTCATGTGATAAAAATTATTCTTCTCATATAGGAACACTAATGAACCACTGACTGGTAGGCATCATTGCAGAAGACAAAGTCTTTTCCCCCACAGTATTTTCTGTCTGTAGCAGCAGTGCAATTAATATTCTTGGGAAGCCCACTAAAAAAGAAATAGTTAAATAAATACNGTGTGCATGCTTTATGAAGCACTCTGCAATTTCTACAAGGATTTTAGTTATAAAGAACTCTGACTTNTACATTGAGCCCATGCTATATGGCAGGTGCTAGCTGTATACCAGCTGGAGTCCTGGTTAAGAATTAGGAACAAGATAACCCTTCGGGTTCTTAAAACATTTATGTGCACTTTAACCTGAACCTTTCAAGATTTGTTTTTATTACTATTTGAAATGACGTGTATGTGTTTATGAGTGCAGGTGCCACAGTGAGGGGGCTAGAGGGGATCTGCAGTTAACATGTTTGTGAACCACACAACATGGGTGCTGGGTACTGAACTCGAGCATCTCACCATTGTGCTGCCTCCAGTCCTGACAAGGACCTTTATAGGCCCTATCATTTCGATATGATGCCAGTGTGTCCCTTAAGGGTTCATTGGGGTGAAATTTCATCCCATGGTGAAGCATCAGGAGAGTGGGAACTTAATTCAACTACAGTGTTTATTATTTTATTTATTTCATATTTTCGAGGCAGGTTTCATGTAGCCCAGTCTGGCCTTAAATTTGCTATGTAGCCAAAGCTGGTCTTGAACTTCTTAATCCTATTGCCGCCACCATCCAAATGCTGGGAGGGCATGTGAACACCACTAGCCTGACTTCAACTATGGTGTTTAAAAGTGCGGCCTTTCAGGGGCGATCAGGCAGAAAATTATGCAAGTGGAGCCNCTGTGGTTGAAGACTGGTAGCCTTAGAAGGGGAAGAGAGAAAAATGTGTAGATATCCATACACATAAACTCCCTGTCTCTATCATGTGACATCCTCCCTGTTCCACATCTGGACTCTCCCAGCAAAGGATCTGTCACCAGAGGTGAACTTTCAACACTGCTTCAACTCAGAGCCAAAATAAACTTCTTTTCTTGATCAAGTGGCCTAGTATGGACGGAAAAGATATTCTTTGTGTCTTAAATATTTGCCACCATGCTAGGGATGCATACAGCTCATTGGTAGTGCAGGTCCCTAGCATGCATGCGGTTGAGTTTAATCCATGGCATTACATAGAAAAGTTAAAATAATTAATTAAAACAGTCTACATGTGCTCAAAAACAAGACATACTGTACAAGTGATATAAATACAGTCTCCACTTGCAGAGTGTCTGTGGTTACTTTCATGTCACTGTGTCACAATTAAGTAGCCATACTGAAGGAATAGATAGCAGCATAGTAAATCATATATATATGTCTTTAGTAAATATCTTTTCCCCCAGTGCCGAGAGTGTCAAGCCCAGGGCCTCATAAATGCTGGCCAAGCATCCTACTGTTAAGCTACACCTACTAAATGCATTTTTACAAATTACATTAGTTTATTATTTGTCTGCTTATTTTAAAGATTTATTTATTTATTATGTATATAGTGTTCTGTCTTTATGCATGCCTGTAGGCTAGAAGAGGGCACCAGATCTCATTACAGATGGTTGTGAGCCACCATGTGGGTGCTGGGAATTGAACTCAGGACCTCTGGAAGATCTGCCAGTGCTCTTAACCTCTGAGCCATCTCTCCAGCCCTGTTTGTCTGTTTATTGTATGTGTGTGTGATGTGATGTGATGTGATGTGTGTGTGTGTGTGTGTGTGTGTGTGTGTGTGTGTGTGTACTCGCACTGTGGCCTACATATGGAAGTCAGGGGACAACTTGATAAAGTCAGCTCTCTTCAAGTATATTTTTCTTCCTGTGTCTTTGTCTTACTCTGTAGCCCTCAGTCACCAACTAAAAAAAGACCCAGTTCTTCCCTCTCCCATGAAGGGAATGCTTTACACCATCTAGATTCTATATGCAACACTACATATATGTCTGTCCTCACAACACTAGAAACTAATTCAAGTGTAAAACCCTGCCTTGAGTTTAGATGGGATACTGGGCATTTCGCTGTGTTTGTTGCGCCCATGTGTGGAACCAGGTTGGTACTTTCATCCCCTATCTGGTTCAAATTCCCTTCTTCAACCTTACAGACTCTTTAACATATTCAAGACCCATGCTATAGCCTGTCTAAACCCAGTTCCACCTAATTTGTGAAAATAACAGCTAGTTGACCTGGAAGAATGGTCATGAGTTCCATTTTCAATATATTAGACTTCAAGTGTGTTCAGTATCCAACTGTCTCCTACCCTAAATCCTCCTGGTTTTGATCCAGCAAATGGGTATCCAAGAGATCATTTGCCTTTATCTTCTTCAATCCAATGGTCAGCACCACCCCCACCCCCTCCCCCGTCAACATTTCGGCATCGCTCGCTGCCTACTCTCTAGTTGTTTTCATCCTCGCAGATGTCTGCTTTCTCCAAAGAGTGCTAGCTATTTGGAGGCAAGTTGTCTCTGGATAATTCTTTGTGGGGGGAGAGAGAGAGAGCTCTTGACATGTAGCCTCCAATTCACAATCTCCTACTGCATCCTCTCAAATGAAGGGATTACAGGCATGCACCGACATGCCTTACCTAATTGTAACAATTTTCTGAACTATTCTGGGCCCTAGAGCCCAGAATCCCCTAACAAGGACCTAACGCCCTGCTGTTCACTCCACAGAACCACTGTAAGCCTTCAAAACATTCTCCGGTTTTATTTACCTCGCGTTAACCTCATTTGTTCCAAAACTTTCCTTGATTCTTGACTTCCCCTGTAATATCCCAAAATAATTCTAGCTGATGAAGGTTCCCGTAATTTTCTCTACGGGAGAGGTCCTNGGGTAGCTCTTAATTGGCTATTTCTCTGCCACAAGGGGGAGCCAGATCTCTACAGTAAGAGTCTTGGCTGCAGGTGCTGAAGACTGCACCTGGGATGAATCCAGGTGCCTTTATTTATCAAAACCCGTGGTAGCTGAAGTCTAAAGCTGTGCAGACAAGTTTCTAGTGTTCGTTGGGTCCCACCACCAAAGGGTCCCCAGCACATCCAGAGTTCCTTTGCTCTTTCTTGCAAACACAGGGAGAGGATGCCGCCAAAGCCCTCTGCTCACTGGTCTCCAAGTAGATGTGGCATTCATTCTAGTCAGAAGGATTTTGTCTCATTGGGATTGTCTTTCTCTAGTGAATAGTATCTTCTCTCTTGCCCGAAATTACCTGGTGCCCCCATTTTCCTTGTTTGTGATAACTGACTTTTTGCAAGGTTAGGTTCCAAAGCAAGACATTTAGTTTTATTTCTGAGATCAGAAGATGCCAGTAAAGTGGAAATGATCCAGCTGAGAGCGGGACTCTTCCCCAATCCTGGGCTATTAGTGCCCCCCAGTCCCTGAAATTGGGTTTGTCCCACCACCATGTACACTGTTGGCACAAGTCCTCCTGGGACTGGACCGAGGCTCTGCCTCCTTCATGGTCCCAGAAACATCAATTCACTGCACTAAAAGGCTGTAGGGTCTCCAAGGGCTCGGGTGGTGCGCTTCTGACCCGGCCCAGAGAGGGCGCTCCTGACAACCTCACAGAAGGAAGGAGCTGCAGGCAGATGCGCCTTAGTCTGAGGCTCAGCAAGGCTGTGGGGATCACCTGTGAGGAAGGGCAGGGCGAGCTGGAGAAAAGGTAAGGTTATTTGAGAAAGAACCCTGGAAGAGGCAGAGAATTGAGCACAGGAGGTAAGTTGGGTGCAAGAACAGGAAGCTGTTACCAGGACTAGAAAGAAGTCCTGTGCAAAAGCCTTCTCTCAGTCCTTCTTGATGCCCCTCCAAGGCAGAACAGAAGCCCTTTTGTTGGTATCTTTTTTTGCCTCTGTAGTTTCTGTGACTGTCACGCCTCCCCACCCCACCCCTACCCCCTACCCCTCCACCCCTATCCACCTACCCCTCCAAATGGGAGCTCCATGTGGCACGGATCTCTGAGCTTTGTAAATCCAGTGTCACACCAAGTTCCAAAGATGTTTAAGATCCTCAGAAAGTGTTTGTTGAATGGCCGGCAAGGGGGAAGGATACCTTTTCCTTCTCGTGGGCAACCTGGACATGGCAGGAGATGGGAGCAGCCCGGACATCATCCAACAGTGATTGGAGAAAATGGATTGATTGGAGGCGGCTCTTGATGCAGCAAGCCTTGGACTGTCCAGAGAACAGCTGTAGAAGAAATAGTAAGGTCAGTGTCAGGGCAGATGCCAAGGAGAACTGAGAACAGTGTCACAGGAGAAGGAAGAGATTTGAGAAAGGAGGGGAGGTGAGGTGGGGGTTGGGGAGTGAGGGTGGGGTGTTGGGCTCCTGAAGACTGGCAGAAGATACTGTGGAGAATTTGTCCCTTCTGACAATCCCATAATCACGAAGTATAAAGAAAAACTGAGTTAAAGGAGTTGGTGGTGAACCATCATTGACCACAACCAATGGGAAATTGGTGAGATTTAAAACTGTGATCCAACAACCCCATAGATCAATGATCAAGGGTAGCAACCTTCAAGGCCACCCATCTTTAAGGAGAAAATAAATGAGTAGGTCCACAAAAATTTCATAAAAATATTAAACAGGATATCAAATTAAAATTTCTAGAAAGTAGAGTCTGGGAACAGAGACCAGTGAAGAGCACATGCCTAGCATGTATGAACTATTGACTTAATCCCCAGCAACACACTCATTAAAAACAATAAAAACCCCAGAAAGCTGATACCATGTACCTAAAATATGCACCAGAGACATATTGAATTATTCCCAGGCTCGGTAAGTCACTGAGCAAATACAAACCATTGGAAGAGTGAAGGAGGCTGAGCAACGTGTCCAGTAAGTATCTGACAATGGTGCCTAACTGCTCTGTGGATGATGTCTGAATCAAGTCTTCTGGCACTGATGTTTTTGTTCAATGTCTTCTGACTTGCACCTACAGCTACTTTGAGCCTCTGCACTGCATTATGAGCCAGATTTAGTTGAAGCTGTAGCTGAATACAATCTTGATAAGCAGAAAAAACTCAACTGTCTTCCTCAACTGCTTTGTGTGGCTTTCACAAAAAGTACTGTGCATTGTTCACACTGTTGAGAGAAGGAAGATCAGTACTCTGCAAAAAAGCTTCCAGACAATGACAGGCTAAGTTATATCTATGAGTAAAAAAAATTAAGTCATTCCTTCAGTCTTCTGTATCTACACACTAATAAGCACATCTCTTAAAATATATTAAAGCACAACTACTATGAAGAATTATTGTTTGGCCAGGTACTGTGGAGAAGACTTTAATTCCCGTACCTTAGAGGCAAAGGTGGGCAGCAATCTGTGGCTGGAAGACAGCCTGGTCCACACAGTCACTTCTAGGTCCCCTAGATCTACAAATAGAAACCCTATCTTCAAGAAAACAAAACACCAAAACTACTGTTCACAAATATTAATGAATGATACCAACTAGTTAGCAATATTCTCATGCTTTCAATCCTGCTGTAATGTACACATGCTTCATCCTCCCTTTGCTCCTTTCTATGTAGATACAGAAATGATTTAATAATATATGAGCAATTTCCCACTAACCTGCACTGTATATCTTCTTGTAAAGCAACCATCATTGCTAAATGCTGGTCAATTTCTGGCTGGTTGGCAGATTCTCCTTCGCCTCTTCGAGGATCATGCTTCAATTTCAGTTCACTTTCCCAAGTCAAGATGTAGGTATGCCCATAGTAAAATCCTAAAAGGATCTTTGCTCTGGCATTTGTGCTTCCATAACGTCCAATGACGGTTATCTGAAATGACGAGTTGAAACTAAGCAAATACATATGTGATACAATAAAAAAATCTGAGCTATGGATTTTGAAAAATACAGATTTACTTCTTTAACCATGTCAATGTATTACTAAGAAACATGGAAAACATACACCTTTATTTTCTTGAAGTTCTTTACCTTCATGAATCTGCACACAGGTGGTGGTATTAGGTCATGAAGAATTAGTGAATGGGTGCTTATATCAGTTGTCACTACCAAACGCCTTCCATCCACTTCTTCTCCTAACGTCCATATGTCAATTGATAAGGAGGCCAAGTCTCCCCAAGTGGGAATCAGTATCTGTCAATAGTATAGGTCTTCCAAAGTCCAGGGTCACAAATCTCCTGGCTCCTATGAAGGAAAAAGAAGCAAGTGACACACCAAAATAGGGATCAAATAACAAAATTATATACTCAAAAACAGATTAAACAATTCTTCGTAAAAAAATCAAGTTATTAAACTATAAATAACTAGATAAGTAAAAGCAGCTTTATCAATACTTATTCATAAAATCTCTAATTGCTTAGTATGTCAAGGCTCAAGATTTGTCCTCTCAACAAAAATCTGCTAGAGTTTTGAAGGCCTGAGGTCAAACGTTTTAAGACAGTTAATTTGAAAGCAGTCAGTTATAGAGTAAAATCTCATATTTATTTCAAACATTATAGTTTAACAACTAAATCAGTGAATACATTAAAAGGTACACCTAATAAAGTACCAAACTGTCTTTTATTCAGACACGGAACATTTTTTTTTTCTTAATTTCGCCACTGGATAGATTAGCCATACCAAGATGTAATTTCATTTGTAAGAGTCTTGCTAACTTCTAGGCCAAGAGTCTAATATACTGGGATTAATATATAGTAAAGCATGGTTGAAATTATACAGTAACAGTACCATTAAAAAGTACAAATCATAGGCTGGGGGTGGTGGTGCACGCCTTTAATCCCAGCACTCAGGGGGCAGAGGCAAGCACATCTCTGAGAATTCATGGCCAACCTGATCCCTGTCTCTTATACACATCTAGATGTGTATAAGAGACAGCGTGTACACAGTGAGTTCCAGGACACCAGGACTACTACACAGAGAAACCCTGTCTCAAAAAACCAAAAATTGACAGGGACCTGTCAATTAAAAAAAGAGCACATACTGCTCTTTCAGGAGCCATGTTTGATTCCCAGCACCCACATCAGGCTCCTTGCTCACAACCAACTCTAACTCTGGTTCCAGGGAAATCCAACTCCTCCACCCTCTGTGGGCACCTGAACTCATGTGCACAAAGACAGACAAGACAGACAGCCGTGCATGCACGCAGACACACACACACACACACACACACACATTCACAAACTCACGCAGACACACATGCACATACACAAATGAAAAAGAGAGCTTTAAATAAATGCCTCAGGAAAGGCCTCCAGAAGATACAGACCATTCAAGTGGCTGCCCCAGAATGAATAGAGCACTGTCTTCCTAGGTCAGCACCGGATCAGAAAACTTGAGCACAGATTTCTATTTCTGGTCTTATACACAACAAAAACAAATCCCTTTACTGAAATCATATGAAAATCATTAATAATACCATAATTCTTTTTCATTAAATTGGTTTGAGGGCAAGTTTAGCAATCTCTACCATCTACCCTCTGCAGAGAAAAAAACAACTAAGATGCATAAGAATAGTGCTGGTTTTGACAGAACTATGTTAGAAGAAAACAAGGCAATTTCCAATAGTTTCCTAAACAATAAATAGAAGTATACTTCACTTCCTCACAGGCGCATATGATTCAGTTGTGTCCATGTACAGTATAAACAACTGTACATATACAGAGCAATGAATTTCCCCTCTGTATGTTATCAGCACCAAAGCTCCTACCAATTAATAATTAAATGGGCAGAAAATACCAAGAGAATTTTATAAGCTTTAAATTCTCTCTTCTAAAGCAAATAAGATTCAATTTTTTTTTGGTTTTTTAAGACAGGGTTTCTCTGTCATTGACATTAAAATATTATTCATTATGTAACTTAAAAAAAAAGAGGCTGGGACTTCATTCTGTGTCAGGGTACTTGCCTAGAAGGCTCAGAGACCCGAGTTCAATCACCAGTATCACCATATACATATGAACACTGCAATGTACTGTTACTAATACTGATACTCAAGATCTAAGAGGGTCCTAGAACAAATCCCAAATCAAAAATTTGAGTCATTTATTTTTCACAAGTTCACAAGTAATTCTGGTATAGAAGAAATTTGCACATGATCAAAATACCCAAATGATCTTATACAATATGAACATAAGAAAATTTAACTGTATCATTAGTTTTCTTATACATTGACAACCCTCTCTGAGTCCTCAAAAAAGCTTTAATCCCATTACTTGGAGCAGGGCAACATAGTGAGATGCTGTCTCAAAAAAGAAAAAGAAGAAGCTCCCCACAGAATCATGTTAAATTTTGCCAGGTGTGGTAACCCATGCCTTTAATTCCAGCATTCAGGAGGTAGAGGCAGCAGGATCTCTGAGAGTTTAAGGCCAGCCTGAGTGAGTTCCAGGACAGCTAGAGCTGTTACACAAAGAAAACCTGTCTTGACAATCCAAATAAGTCTTGACAACAACAAAAAAAAAAAGAAAGAAAAAAAGGATCATGTTAAATTTTAAGGATATTAAACAGAAGAAAGATGTTTAATTCCTCTTTTAAACAAAACATATTTCTTGTCTTTTATGTATAAATAAGTGTTTTTGTCTGCATGTATGACTGTGCACAATATGTGTGCCTGGCATTACAGAGGTCAGCAGAGTCCCCAGAAGTGGATTTACCGACAGTTTTAAGATACCATGTGTGGCAGTAACCTATTTGCTATATTTAACAAGATACAGCTACTGTCTGTTATTGCCTAGACCTTGTGTAGATCATTGTACTTATTTAGAATCCATCCAGCATATGCATTGTAGTTACTTGTTAAATAAATGTAGGTTGCTTTGAAAAAAAAAAAAAGATACCATGTGTGTATACTGGACTGAACCTCGACCCTTTAGAAGAGCAACAGCTGCTCTAAAATGCTGAGCCATCTCCCAGCCTTAATCTCCTTCTTTGAACCTACAGACTAGACAGAGGTAAGGACTCAAGAGAATATACAGAAAGCCTTATTTTCTATCTCCAGCTCACTGGAACATCAAATGGAGAAAAGTACATTTTACACACAGTCAGATCTAGCCCAAAGTACTTACATTCTCACCAGTAAAAGCAAAACTTCACCTTTTCAATGTAATTCAGCAATACAGTATAAATAAACACTTTCTCCATTCAATATTTATAAAAATTGTTTTGAAAATTTGATGTAAAAGCTTAATTTCATAACTTATTCTGGCACATCAGCATAAAATAAATGGTCAGTCTAATAAAATACTAATATTTTAATATTTGTATAATTATAGGCCTTTATTAAAAAGATCCATTGGGGAAGGGTGACTATTGTAATGACAGTACACTTTGTATACACTACTAAATGACACTCTTTTTTATTTTTTGTTTTTTTCCAAACAGTTTTTCTGTGTAGCTTGGGCAGTCCTGGAAATTCCTCTGTAGACCAGGCTGGCCTCCTACTCAGAGATCCACCTGCCTCTGCCACCCGAGTGCTGGGATTAAAGGCATGTCATGCCCAGAGCCTAAGTGAAACTCTTAATGAACTACTACACTTAGCAGATCATTAACTACATGAGGCAAATGTCATGACTTCAGTCTTCAGCTGATTACACAATGACACAGTAGCTAAGCTCACAGTGATAGAACTGAGTTTGGAAGCCAAGCCAGTGTAAACATGCATCTTATCTGAACTATTTAAATCTTCAAAACAACAGAGTTAATTAAACAGAGTATTAGTTGCTACTGTATTATGTGTATGAGATACTGTTATAATCCCATTTATAGATACTGAATCTAAAGCGAGGAAGTAGTATTCATTCATCAATTCCTGAAAGTGGGAAAACTCAGGCAAAAGTTATGTTTGTGAAAAATAAACACAGTCTATGCAGAGACTACCTATGTGAGAGGGGAAAATAAACAGTTCCATGGCATGCTTCACAGGAGAGAATGAACCAGAGCTACAAAGAACGGTTTTTCAGACCTAGTATTTTATCATTAAATTTTTTTTAAAAGATTTTATTTACATATTACTTTTACAGTGTTCTGTCTGCATGTATGCCTGCAGGCCAGAAGAGGGCACCAGATCTCATTACGGATGGTTGTGAGTCACCATGTGATTGCTGGGAATTGAACTCGGGACCTCTGGATGAGCAAGCAGTGCTCTTAACCACTGAGCCATCTCTCCAGCCCTATCATTAAATTTTTGAAGCTTTATTTTTATGTGTATGAGTATATTGCCTAAATACATAGGAGTGTACCTACCACAAGTGTTCCTAGTCCCAATGAAAGCTAAAAGAGGGTGTCAGATATGCCAGGACTAAAGTTACAGACGGCTGTGTGTCATCATGTAGGTGCTGGAAGTCAAACCTGGGTGCTGTGTCTCTGCAGAAGCAATCAGTGCTCTCACCCCCTGAGCTATCTCAGCCACCCCCATACTTTTACAGTTTTTAACCTCTTCAAAACATTAGTAATTCAAACACAAATTTTCTTAAAACTAAAAGCACTCACACCTAATCTTATGACAGGTTCCAAGAAAAGATCTTGGATCTAACTAATTTTAGAAGTTTTCTGTAAGCTTTATGAAATGACCACAGTATAAGAAAACACAAAGCAATCTTGACCTTACTAGAACCTCAATTCATATGTACTGTAAATCTGAAGTGTCATCTTCACACTTCATGAACTAAACTTAGTGGTTATTTCCACAATGAAAATGTACAAAGAAGAATTTGAAGGACAACACACTAAAATGAACTGATAAATTCTTTTAGAACTCTATCCTTTCTATAACCAAAATCCAGGATTATAAACTGTGACTTTTCCTGTTGTTCTTATTTTTTTAATCTGCTTCTTTGACAGGACTAGGAACTTAATCCAGATTCTTGAGCACACTTGGCATCTACCACTGAGCTCTACTAGGTCTGTTAAATTAATGACAAGGATGAAATGGCACTTGCTTAAATAAGGTACCCAGTAAATCAGTTAGAGAAACAATTGAAGTCCTTCTACGGAGGAAATACAGACTTAGGCCAAAATACATATGTTCTTTTGTTGTTTTGTTTTTGTTTTTCAAGACCTCACTAACACAGGCTCTTGGTATAAAGCCCAGTCTGGATTCAGTATTCCAGTGATTACAGGCAGGTAAAACCCAACCGAAACTACTGTTAGTTAACTCTAAGTAAAACAAGCAACATAAGGATGTCAAAGTTATGAACAAAACTGGCTGTCATCCACTAACTGAAGACGAGCATGGAAATATGTATCCACCTTACTCTTCCTTCTATTTTCATTCTGGTTGATATTTCCCATAGTAAAAAGTTCCTAGAAATGCGTGCACATAGAAAAATGAATGGATTTGAGGGAGTACTTTACTGGGTAACCCCATGAACTGATCCTGAATACACAATCCATGGTATTCCCTCCAAACATCCCCCTCTCATACATCTTCTACTTACCATGCAGAAGAGATCTACACTTTACATGTATAAGCTTACATTGAAATAGCGGCGTATCACTCTTGTACATTACTACATAAAGAATATAATAAAAGAAGGTATACATCTTCTACTTACCATGCAGAAGAGATCTGAACTTTACGTGTATAAGCTTATACTGAAATAGCGGCGTATCATTCTTGTACATTACTACATAAAGAATGTAATAAAAAAAGGTATACATCTTCTACTTACCATGCAGAAGAGATCTGAACTTTACGTGTATAAGCTTATATTGAAATAGCGGCGTATCATTCTTGTACATCACTACATAAAGAATGTAATAAAAGAAGGTATATACCAGTAAACGTACTTGCATCATCCCTTTCTATTCTGGTTCCATCACTAGTTGACACGCAAGTGAAGTGCAGGGGTTCAACCTCTAAAAGTCCAGTGAGAGATGTGAAACTTCCCTCAGCAGCTGTGCAACTACTGACTTTTCCATTGCCTAGTGCAGAGAGAAAAAGCTCATAATTCATGATGATAATCCATAAAAGGCATGAAGTAGCAATGATTGTGACTACAACACCAACCTTAATTAGCATAAAATGTACAAACTTCACACACTACTTCAACAAAAGACACATTAAGAAAATCTAAAAACAGCCCGGCAGTGGTGGTGGCACACGCCTTTGATCCCAGCACTCGGGAGGCAGAGGCAGGCAGATCTCTGTGAGTTCCAAAGCTACACAGAGAAACCCTGTCTGGAAAAAAGAAAACCAACCAAACAAACAAACAAAAGAAAATCTATGCACAAAGGTACTAGCTTCCTTCATATAAAAGCAAAGCTGAATAAAAGCAAGTTGGTAGGGATTCACAGTAATAAGACACTTACAGCACGCCTCTTGAGCAATAGAACTACAGTGAAATAATTGCAAAAACAAAAACAAAAAAAACCTTTTAAATTAGACCATGAGTTGTTTTACATTTTGAAAACTGCTTTTTTGTGTTTTTCATATTGGCATACTTCACTATAAAGGATCCTTAATCTGCACTTGCAAAATACTCAAAATTCTGAAACTTTTGACCACTAACACAATGGACAAAAGTTTCAGATTTTGGATTTTCAAATTATGTATATTCAACCAGTACTCTTTTTACAGTTGCTTTTGTTTTTTGAAAAGAGGCAAAGAAATTAGTATATTAAGTCAAATGCTTTAATAATTCATAGATATTATGGCTATGCTCTTAAAAAAACCTTAGTGTTCTGAAGACAAAATGGAGTAGCTACAATAAAGAGAGATGATAACTTGAACTCAGTACCTTACAGTTAGAAAGATAAATAAAATACAGAAACTATCTGTGTTTTATTCACTTAATAAAAGCTGTCAGTACCTGAAAGAACATCCGATAAATCAATTTCGTCTGACTGGACACCAATGCTGCTATTGTATACATTTTTACAAGAGGAGCCACTCATCTCCAAGTCAAAAAGGACTGGATCAAACGGTGAGCTGTATAATCCATATCTGAGAAATGAAACAATGTAGTCAACAATTTACTTCTCAGCCATTTAATTAAGAAATTATCTATTTTGTTTCAAAAGCAGTTTGACTAAAACGGGCAACAAATTCACTGAACACTTCAGGAAACTACATTCCAAATCACTGCCCAGAGATAAAGATGACTCAACTAAGCTGGCAGCCAATGCAACAAGACTGTTTTCTACAGTCCGAGGTAAGGGAGGGAA
>LZPO01008527.1:18579-30644 GCA_001675575.1 Neotoma lepida | reverse complement strand
AAGTGGATAGCGGGTGGTCTATTTTGATTTTTTTAAGGCAGCATGCAAATCTGTTTGATTCCACAGTCTGCATCCAGACTTTCTCATCTAATGAAGGTGCTCTAATCCAAAGCTGGAACTATGACAAGTGGCCACTTTATACACAGCACAGATTCACCGCTTCGTCTTTATCTTCCGTTTTCTAGCCATCGCCCAGGTAAACAACCCAGGCCCACGCAAGTTCACACACAAAGGACTGTGCGATAGTAACATTTATCTTGTACATGTTCCATTTATCTTTGGCAAAAAGCTTCAGCCCCAAACTATCTTAAGTGATCTCAAAAAGACAGTGATAAGTACCTTCCCCCGTCATTATTGCTCCATTTTATCACAGTGGTGATAGCAATAATGGTGGTTGTAACCCCCATCAAGTCCATTTAACATGGCTCATTTTCAAAAGCCACTCAATGTCTTGTGACAGTCTGGCCAGGCAGTATGAAAAGATCACTTAACCCCCATGATCTGAGGAAGAGTTTGAGTGAGGAAAGAAGAGCCTACAGTCAGAACCGAGGCAGCGAAAGAAGAGAAGGGATGAGAAAGACCATTGATTTTATGACAAGGGGCAGAGCCACTGTCAAAACTGAGCCGCACAAATTGAAGGAATGTTTCAATTAGCTGTTTGCAAGAGAAATTCCTCAGAAGGTCCGATTTGCCAGCTTCTGTTTATTGTTGCTTCGGTGTATGGTGTGGCTTTTCCACGTGTGCGCATCTGTTTGTTTTTAATATTCAGGAGNCACTCTAGAATTAGAACTTCTGTTAGCAATCACAAGTATTAAAGTAGGAACATCACNGTTTCAGTAAGATGCTATGTGGTGTTGCAGTGAACTCCACNATGACGGCCACGGTGGGAAAGGGAGGTGGAGACTGCGGGCAAGCCTGCCACTCACACACCCTGACAGGAAACTGCTAACACTGCTGCCTTTTCTGCAATCTCTGTGTCACTCGAGTTCATCCGTAACCTTTCTGGCATTTATTTAGCAAGAGTTGAAATTGTTAGCAAAGCACCCTGGTTTCTGGAGGCCACGGACACTGAAGAGCTTGAGGGATGGACAGACAGTGACTGTACCAGATAAATCAACTCTTCTNGCTGTCTCGCAAACGCTGCATTCTGAAAGCATGCTTAGCANNNGCTGTANCCCAAACNCTGTCAGANTAGAAACTTCGGTAACACGCAGCTAGTAGGTCAGNTGACCATGGAGCCAGNTGCCTGGTTCAAAACCTACTTCTGTCCCTCATTGGTCNTATGACCTTGAGTTTAAGAGTTTACCCCTTCCATTTCTTCATCAGTGAAAAGGNAATAATAAGGACTGCTGCACAATGCATTTGTAAAACTGAAGCAAGATAATTAACNTGGAGTATCTGGTACATAGTTACCCCTCCAGGCAGGTGATGTTGATTCTCACGAATCCCTATAATATACATAGTTTTAGCTCAACACTCTGAACACAGTTCTTAGTAAATTAATTCCTTGTAACATCTCTCAAAGTATAACTGTTTCTATAAAACAGACTAAAAAGGTCATGTAGGCTTAAAATTTTTTTAAAAAAACCAAAAGCCCTTGATCTCATTTTTAAAGTTCAAGCTCCATTACACAGGAAGCCTGTGATCTTGATAAGTCATAATCACTATATTTAACATCGAGGATAATATTACGTGATAGCTAAAGTTCAAGGTTTAGAGGCATGATAACGTGGTTTTGAATATTCATTCTGCCACTTCCTAAGGGCATGGTATTCTCCATACCTGCAGTACCAGTACCCTGGTACCCAGTCTTCAGTCCTTCAGAATTCTTCTTTCATCTTTTCTTCTACATTCTTATTTTTCCCTGTGATATATCCTAGAATGATTATGAAACGATCATGTAATTCTTGTCCTCATCTCTCAATGAGCTACAAGCTCCAAGAAGGCAAGAAACTTAGTGTTTTTTTTCTCACATGGTCTGGTACCTAGTAGGTGATGATTCTCAAATGAATAAAGGTGTTAGCCCAGGAAAGTAATGGGATCNAAAATTCCTCTCAAGAAGTTGCTGTTTTGGAAGACACTGTGAGAGGAAACAGGCAGAAACCAGAAATTGAACTGGGCGTGAACACAGTGATTTAGATGAGGTGTCGAAGGCTTAGATGAGATGACACTAATAGAGGCTGTGAGAAGGAAGTTGACTCTACATCCATTTCACAGTCTACCTTAGATGGTTTGCTAATGAATCTGACATAATATACTACAAAAAAAAATCAGGATTGATTTCAAGGTGTTGGCCTGGGCAAATGCAATAGATGTACAGCCATGGCTTTAGGTAGGGAAAGACGCAAAGTCAGATATAATTCAGAAGCTCAAGAGTCCATTTTAAGAACACCTTTAATTATCATGCCTATGAGATATCCAAGTGGACTTGTGGTTTAAACAGGGAGATCAGAGCTGGAGACAATAAATTCATAGTAAAAGCTGTGAGACACAGTGACACCACCCAACAGGAGTGGTCCAGGTACAACCTGCTAGAGAAGTCTCATTCAGGAAGTCAAGAGGTGATATCAATTCAATACAGAGCCATGAGGAAGGGCAGTCACTGAAGGAAGATGAGTAGGCCCTTCAATCGGAAGTGAGTTATAAGCCATATGAAGTAATGAGGAAGCTTAGAATTTCCCAGTTGGTTTTCCACCATGATGATCATCGCAAATCCTGACAAGAACTATTTTAGCATGTACTGGGAACAAAAAAAAAGGAATATGATTTAAAAGTTCATTTAAAAGAGAATGAGAAATCATTGGGGAAGATTTGATGAGATACCAAAATGAGATTGCTTTCATACTCAGTGGAATAGCTAAAATCAACGGAACGGCCTGCACTCCGTGATGGTGAAACTGTGGAGCCCATGGAAGACTCTCACAGTCCCAGTTGGAATGTGATGGGCCCCACACAACCACATTAAAGGATCGTTTGGCAGTTTCCTTGAAATGAAATATTTACTTCCTAAAATATTCAACACACCCACTGTTAGAGAAACTGAAGCATCTATGCATTCAAAGACTTGTGTGTAAATCTTCAGAAAAGCCTCTTCGTGGTAACAAAGCCATGGACAATGAAAACAGCCATCGACAGAAGGGTCCTTCCAATCACACTACATTTGTGAAACTGAAAGCTTCTCCTCTATAGACCAGAATTTTATACCTACAGTAATGTTCTGTTGATGGATAAATTAAAAAAAAAACTATAATATTCAAGAATATAAGTCAGACCAAAAAATGATGTAATTCCATTGAGGTATGAATTCCCCACACACACTGTACTGTATAAAATACAACTATTGCGGGTTAGTGGGACACTAGTTGTTGAGAAAAAAGATGTGAGAAAATTTCCTGGTGTGTTAAAATGACTCTAGATCTTTTTAGAAGATAATTCTTATTTGAGTGTAAATATACTTAAAATCACTAGCCTGGAAATCTCGGATATGTGCATTTTATTAAAGATAATCACCTTAGTTTATAANTTAAAAAGNCAGAAGAGAGGGCTGGGATAAACAAGTTTTGTACAACTCTGCATGGAAAGAAATCTAGAATGGAGGTCAAAGGAATTGGAATAATTGGAGAGGTAAGGTGAGTTAGGGATGATTCCTTTCACTTTGTAAGAGAAAATTTCGTATTTTCATACTGGTGTAAATTATCCAATGGAGATATAAGTAAATGGTGATACTTTGGCTTGTAATGCCTAAGTTTCAAGTTTGTCACTAGAACAAATTAGCTGTGAAACACCCCAAATAGCACCCGATGTGTAGTTAGTGAGCCCCGCATTATAACTCATTCTATTACTCTTATTCCACTGTGATACATGAAAAGCAGAAGATTCTCTGCTTCCATTCCAACCTAAGTGCACAGAAAATCTTTTACTGCTTATGACTTTTGCTTTGTCCTTTCTCTGATGGCTCCTCCCTATGAGCTTGTCACCTCTGGTGCTTCACTGACACTGTTTAGGACAAGGTCACCTGCCAATCTGTCAGTAAGTCTGAAATTTGTAATGCCATTTTACTCTTCTAATTTATAATCTGCATCAAGCTGAGGAATTAAGATTCAGAGTTACTGAACTCTTAGAATCTCTCATGGGGTATATAAGCCCAGACAGTCATTTACTGCAGGGATTTTAACTTATCCTTCCTCCCAGNATAATTGGCCTGCTTGAGCTTCAAATGACCATTTAGATTGCATTGCCATGGATAAGTCCTCTCTGCTCCTAACCACTAGATTCTCTGTCTCTAGAGCTATGAANTTTTTTTCAGCTACTAGGGATGCATCTAAAACTAAACTGAGCCCTTCCAAGTGTAGGTGAGTGGGGACTGATTCATACAATTTTAAGGTTATGAAGGAGAATGTGGAGAGATATTACATACTCACGTGTTAAAGAATCTGTGTCTCTTAGCCTCATTTTCTCCATTTAGTCTTCATGTTCTCCTTTCCTTCCAAGGCTTTATTCCAAGTTTTCCAAAATATTAATGAAGATGTGATTTGATAAGACTTTGCAAGTCTAATGAAAGAAATACTTTCCTCAACACATCCATTCTAACATAGATCCCAAGCATTTGTTTAGTTCAGACCAACTGAGGAACAGTTCATATCAAATAGGAATAGTTTACTAATTTGGATGACCTTTTGCCTATGTTAAACGTAAAAAGATAGGATGAGCCACAGCTGTTAGTCATGAACTTACAGCAAGAAATTTATTCTAAGATGTAACATGAATGTTACAATAGAATACCTATTCTAATAGAATACCATTCCCATGTGAAACCTCATGAGCACAACCTCTATTGTCTACATTTCTGTAAGAATTCTGGTATTAGTTGAGGAGAGGGAAGAGGGGGATGAGCAAGGGGCATCAAGTTCATGATGGGGAAACCTACACAGACAACCGAACCAAGCTAGTGAGAACTCATGAACTTTAGACCAATGGNTGTGGAGCCTCCATGAGACTGGGCTAGGCCCTCTGCATAAGTGAGATAGTTGTGTAGTTTGGTCTACTTAAGGGGTCCCCTGGCAGTGGAATTAGGATCCNTCCCTGGTGCTGATTTTCTCTATTCCTTACTTTTCTTGTCATTGTGACCAAAAAACCTGACAGAAGCAACTTCAAGGAAAAGGTTTATCGTGTTCATGATTCTGGGGATATAGTTCATCGTGGTGGGAAAGTCATGGCAACAGGACTAGCTATATCCTTGGTGGCAGAATCATCTGACTCCTTGCCTANGTCTTGCATCATCAGGATGCTGAGAACTGGGCTGAAAGTGGAACAAGCCTCTAAACCTCAGTGGACAATATCCTATAGCTAGGTCTCAACTCCTAAAGATCTCACAACCCTTCAAAAAGACATCACCATTTGCAGACCAAGTCCCAAATGCATGAACCTGTCAAGAGACATTTCTTTTTCTTTTTCTTTTTTTTTATTTTTTCATGTAGAGAATCTTTTTGTTTTTTTATCTATTTTCTTGAGAAATTTTTTATTCATTTTACATACCAATCACAGATCCTCCTCTTCCTTCCTCCTGTCCCTCCAGCCTCCCCCCCCCAATCTACCCCCCATTCATTCCCTCCTACAAGAAGGTAAGGCCTCCCATGGAGAGTCAGCAGAGGCTGGTACTTTCAGTTGAGGCAGATCCAAGCCCCTCCCACTGCCTCAAGGCTGTGCAAGGCATCCACCATATGTAATGGGCTCCAAAAAGCCAGCTCATGCACCAGGGATGGATCCTGATCCTACTGCCAGGGGGCCCCTTAACCAGATCAAGCTAAACAACTATCTGCTTAGGCAGAGGGCCTAGTCCAGTCCCATGGAGGCTCCACAGGTGTTGGTCTAAAGTTCATGAGTTTCCACTAGTTTGGTTTGGTTGTCTCTGTAGCTTTCCACATCATGATCTTGATGCCCCTTGCTCACAGAATTCCTCTTCTCTCTTTGACTGGACTCCTGGAGCTGGGCCTGGTGTTTGGCTGTGGATCTCTGCATCTGCTTCCATCAGTTACCAGAGAAAGGCTCTATGATGACAGTTAGGGTATTTACCAATCTGGTTACTGTGGTAAGCCAGTTCAGGTACCCTCTCCACTATGACTAGTAATCTAAGCTGTAATCATACTTGTGGATTCCTGGGAATTTCCCTAGCACTGGTTTCTCCCTATCCCCGTGATGTCTCCCTCTATCACGGTATCTCTTTCATTGTTCTCCCACTCCATCCCTGTTCCAGCTCAACCTATCCCATTCCCTTATGTCTCATCCCCCATCCCCTACCCTCCATTGCCCCCTCATCCCCAGTTTACTCATGGAGATCTCATCTATTTCCCCTTTCCAGGCTGATCCATGCATCCCTCTTAGGGTCCTCCTTGTTAGCTAGTGTCTCTGGAGCTATGGGTTGTAGTCTGGTTATCCTTTGCTTTACATCTACTATCCACTTATGAGTGAGTACATACCATGTTTGTCCTTCTGAGTCTGGGTTACCTCATTCAGGATGATATTTTCCAGTTCCATCCATTTGCCTGTTAGGGATATTTCAATCAAACACTACATCAAGTATGAATCTTGTCTGGAGACAAGTTGAGAATCAGGAAAATGCATGTTAAACTCAAAAGCTTCAAAAGCCCATGAAATGAAAGAAATGAACTTTCTTCCAATTAATTGANTTATTGAGGCCTATTTAACACCAGAGAATTGCTAGGTGCTGAGAATAAATGGTGAATATTGCCAAGTGCTTGACCTCAAATTGTTTCCAAAGTATCAGAGAAAACAGCAAGCCAAACATCAAGTATAATGTATAGAGTGAGTAACCGTACTAAAACTGTACCAGAACCTCAAAACAATAGCAGCCAGATAGATGTTAACACTTTACTTCCAGTTTCCAGGGAATCTTATTTAACTCTGAGTGGTATTAAGGAGGCCTGATTCATGTAGTGACATGTAAAAGTACAGGATATTGTGTCAGAGGTGGGATGCAGGTAGAAATAGGTGGACAGGTATCAAGAGTAATGGCTCTAATCATCAGAGGGGAAAAAAACAAAGAATGACCAAGAAGTTTAGATCCACCATTTCAAAAACTGGCATGACCTTTTCCTAGCTTTCCAGATCTTAACAAGTTTTGGGGGCAAGAAGAGGTGGTTAGGGGCCACAGATGAAGACTTGGATAGTCTCTGACAAATACACACAATAAAAATTCTGTCAGTCTTCCTCCAAAAGTTAATATTGTATTTTCAGTGGGGAAAAGGATACTACCTAGACATTTTAAAGACTGTTAAACACAGAATGAAGTTAAGANTAATCCACAGAGATTTCAAGATTATTGGGGCTTCCTGTTGGAGTAGAGATATAGGGTAGTTAAATCATAGAATTGGCTGAGGACCATTCCACCAGGTCTGTGGACTCATCAAGTAGTGGTTTTCCATTTTTGCTTGCACAAATGGGATCAGCATACTTATAATGGGTTCTACTCAAACACTAAGTACTTTACTNGTAAGTACCAGAGTTATAGGCAAGCAAGTCAAGTAGAATTTTTTACTTTCTTTTGGCCAAGACACTAAACTAAAAGCAATATTTAACTTTGAAATAATAGAAGCGTTAAATGTCACCAGTAGGTGGCAGAGGTTCAGTCCANTATCATCATGACAGGGAGCATGATGGGTGTGCAGGCAGNTGTGGTGCTGGAGCTGAGAGGCAATAGGAAGTCGACTGATTGTCACACCAAAGGAAGCTTGAGCAAAAGAGACCTCAAAGTCCCCCCACAGTGACACACTGCCTCTAGAAAAGACCACACCTTCTAANTGTGCCACTCGCTTTNNGGGGCCATTNTCTTTCAAACCACCACAACTGCCTNCCATGAAAAATGAAGATGTCTTTAGTTCCTAGTGTCTACAAATGCCACACCTAGGAAGGTGGCAATGATACCAAGAACTACCAGCCATGAGTGAGGCTCAGAATAAGTTCTTTGCAGCAAGTCCAGACTGTGGAAGTATCTTTTCACTTGAACCATACATCNATGAACTTAGAACATCAGAGGTAGAAATGGGTGCCATGCCAGGTTTAGGGGGAAAAAAATCTCTGTACAACCGCTGGATTTCCAAATCAGAATATTTTCTTTTGCTGGAGAAAACTAAAAACCCTTTTGAGAAGCAATATCATGCTAGTCTACCCTAGTAGAATGAAAGCTGACCATGGAATATCAGTGATCACAGAGTTATAGCTTTCTCCAAGTGCTGGATATTATCACACACATCATATAATAATATGNGTGGATCCAGTGATCTCTATACTATAGGACAGAAATGGTGTCTTTGAGCTGGGCTCAACCAGAAACAAATAGCATAAGAAAGCTCCATATCCTCCTCATGGTACCCCTGACTCCTGTACTGTCTGCTCTGCAGCTTACAGCAACAGTTCTTCAGAGTATCCAAAAGAACAAGGCTGATTTATGGAAGGGTGAACTCAGTGAGTGGAAGAAAGCTTGAACAAAGACAACAGCTTGGGAAGAGGAAGTCTCAATAGTTGAATGTTTGAACAGAACACCTGCTGGTGCACCTTGTGTGTAAGGGAATGTTCAACACTAGGATACATGAGAACTCATGGCAGTGGGGGATAATCTACCTGAACAAAAGGTCTGGGGCCTGAAGGGAAGCACTATGCAACACTGAAGACAAAGAAATCCTGGATGGTAGCATATGAAAGGAAATGGAACTGAACATTAATTGTGAATATGTGTCACATTAGCGTCCACCAAAGGGTGTTGGCCACAGAACAGGTATTGAGTCTCCACAGCCAGAGAGACAAACTCTGTGCATGGACTCAGAAACCTTGACTCCCAATTACAAAAGCTGCCGTATCTACTCTTGTGGCTGAAGGGTCAAATTGACAGCTTAAATTTTTCATTAATTATTTTTCTTGCTGACATGAGAATCAACTTCTTTTAGAAGAAGGATTCATTTTGGCTCACAAGTTAAGGGCATACAGTCTGTTATGATGGGAGTGACCTTGGACAAAACCTGGGCCACAATAACCGTCTAGGCCTACCATTGCAGCAATATGTCTAAGCCTTCTATCCCAAGGATCTCATGCCCTCAGGATAGCCCTTCCATTGAAAAAACAAATTATTCAAACAAATGAGCATCTTGGAAACATTTCATACCCAAGCCACAACAGGATTAAGACCAAACTCTCAATATGGCACAATTTCTCTAAGATACCATGGTGTCACTCAGGAACAGGTAGGGTACTGATATCCCTAAAGGGTTAGCAGTCCATTCTCTCAGGAACTCTTATTTTCCATGTAGAATTGTCTTTCGGTTTACAGCATCTCAGCCAGTACCCATCTGGGGCTAACCATACATANGACCCATTTCATATTGTCCTCAGTATACAAGTAATCACAAGAATATAGGAGGTGGCCATGTCACATACCAGTGTCTAGAAGCAGCTAGCTTTGCAGATACTAGAATGCCTACTAAAACACAGCTGCTTTTCAGCTCACAGGGTGTACTCCTGAGCAGGAGTTGGCAAACCATCCTGACACCTGTTTGTATAAATAAAAGATTT
This sequence comes from Neotoma lepida, assembly GCA_001675575.1. Classification (NCBI taxonomy): domain Eukaryota; kingdom Metazoa; phylum Chordata; class Mammalia; order Rodentia; family Cricetidae; genus Neotoma; species Neotoma lepida. The sequence continues at coordinate 21,062 of LZPO01008527.1, read as the reverse complement.
ACTGGAACGTTGTGCCTTTATTCATTTGTGTAGTGTCCGTAACTGATTTGGCATTACAATGTCAGAGCTGCATTACTGCCATAGCACACACATGGCCACAAATTCTAAAATAAGATACCCGGTGTAATGTGCACCAATAGAAACAGTTCCAGGAAACAGAGCAAGTCTTGCCTTCACAAGCAGTAACATACCTGACTTCATGTTTTGTAGCCTAACGGTTCTGAGCTGTGTGGGGCATATTGCAGGTCTGGATCCTCAGAAGTAGTGGACCTTTTTAGGAGACACAGAAAGAGCCCTACTGAATTATACAGAACTATGTGGTCATCAGCAAAATGTGTTTTCANTGCNCAGGGAGTGGGGCACAGTCGCGAGAGAAACATATATTCCTAATGTTCCAATGAGGAGCAAGCAGCTGCCTCACACGGAAAGAAAGGAGGCCAAAGGTTTCCCCAGGTTCTGCCTCAACTGCAGAGGGTGATGCCACTCAAGGCTTGTATCTTGGTTATTTTGAGTGTTACAGTAATTAAAAAAAAAAAATCTACCCTGACAGAAGCAATCTACTGACCTCTCTTAATTTTCTCACTGTTATGTGGTACATTTCTTCATGGTTGGGAGGCAGAGTGAGGCATGGTAGCAAAGCCTTCAGCTGCCACTGGTCATANTGTGCCCACAGTGAGGAAGAACGATGAATTTCCCCATTCAGCTAGCTTTATTCAGTACAGGGCTCCGGCGAAGGGAATGGTGTCANCTTCCTGTAGTCTGGGTCTTCCCACATCAACCACTCTAATGAAGATAGTCCCTCACAGGCATTCCCAACACCTAACCGAATTTGTGCAGTTCAACACAGGTATGCTTGGAGGCTTGTCTCTTAAATGATTCCAGACCCTGTCAAGTTGCAAACCAGCACTAACCACCACAGTACAACCCATATCTCCTGTGTGTGCAAAGAAAGGGCATGAAGCCTGACCAAGTTGATGTGATGTGGCTTGTGGTGTGTTCCAGTCAGTTACTATCACCTTGCATATGACAACTGTATTCATGTAATTCCAATTGCCTGTCTATAGATATCAACTCGGGAGCTTGAACACAGCCATGATAGGAATATGTTCGCCATGGAATACAATGCATGGCTAAATATTTTCAGTACAACACTGAGACACCTTGTTAAGCTATAGTCACTCCATGGCTCACTGCCATGTTGGCAGAGACTTCATAGAGGATGTTGAGGGTTTTTTTCCTGTTCTTAGGGTTGCCTCCCTCTCTCTCTCTCTCTCTCTCTCTCTCTCTCTCTCTCTCTCTCTCTCTCTCTCTCCTTTCACAGATATCAATCCTTATTAATCATTCTATATCCCAAATTTACCTTAGTGTCTGCTTCCAGACAGTCCAGCCTACAACATGAAATTTCTAATAAAAGCGTTCTCAGTAGTACCTCCACATAAGGAAAAAATATTCTAGTGTTGTATTCAGTTGAACTCTCACTATAGAATTGTTTTATATACTGGTCAGCAGCAAGAAGTAAAACTAATGATATAAAATTCTGAGTTCTTTCTGATAGGCACACCCATAGGAACANACACTAGGACAAAGTATCAGAGAGAAAACTGCTACAGTGCCCCTAAAGATCCAAGGTGAAGATTGCCCTTTAAAACGATGATGGAAATTCTCTATGTTGATCACCTCAACACATAAAAAACAGCTACAGTGAGGCTTCCTCAATAACAACTTGGACATTAAAATATATACTCACTTATTTTACAAACTAGTCAGTAAAAGGTGGATTAAAATCCTCAAATGCCCTTAAGCTTTTAAAATAAAAGTATCTTTTGTCATGACTATAATCACTAATTTTGGGTAACTTTACAGAAATGAGAATCTGGATATTTCAATGTGAAGAGGAGCAGGCTCTGACCCAGAATTCAAAGAAAGTAGCAAACCAAGAAATTGGTCTAAAATGTGATAAGAGTATCTTCTAGATGCCTGATTGTCACATACACTTACATAGACATGCATACATAGACATATACTTTAACCACTGATTCCAGGAACCTTTCTAGAAAGTTCTTTCGGAGCATGTCTTCATATCCTACGTGTTTCATTTGGCCTACTTATTTTGAGCAGTTTTGTCACAGCTCTATATCNATCCTTTTGAACATGACTCTGACTTGCCTTTGCCTTCCAGACAACCCTGTCCTGTGAAATGAGCCTGACTCTCTGGAATCCCTTCCAGGTCTGCCCTGACCTTGCACAGGACTTAAACTCCAGCTTTGAACTGGTATATGCCTGCCTCACCCACTTTTGCACTTGACTCCTGAGAGCTCAACCTGGGAAGAGGCTGGAGCTCCCTCNAATTCCTNTTCTCCATCCTAATTTTCCACCAGAGGAGACCAGAGAGTCAGTGGTTCCTGATAGTTTGGGGAAGAGGGAGAAGAAGCCCACCATTACTGGAACAAGAGACAAAGTTATTTTCTCCACAAGTTGAATTT
>LZPO01008526.1:0-61126 GCA_001675575.1 Neotoma lepida | reverse complement strand
ATTCTTGAGTGGAGGACTAATTTTATATAGTTAGACTACAATGAAAAAACTCTTAAATTCAAAGAGACTAGTACTTTTTCTGGACCTCAGAGCCTGAGTTAATGATACATCTTGAAGTCACTAAGTTTTAAGGTTGATACCCTACTGTGGCCACAGTTTGTTTGTTTAACCAGCATTTAAGAAAATTATGGAACAACCAACCTTACTTGCCATGAATTCCCTATGTCAACAACTTTTATATTCTAACCTGATACATAGCTTTGATCTTCAGATAGGCACTCTTTGAAGCCCTGAGCCAGAGAGCAATGTATGTCTGTCTGTATGTGTGTGATGATAATCATTTTCTGAAAACAAGAAATTAGATAATGGCCTTGAAAAAAATCCACCATCAATGCTGAAAATAGAATGTGGATATTAATTATGAAATTGTGTTTGACTACTGTTTGTTATTTGGGTCATTCAATCTCAGATGGAGTCAGTAAATGTCAACTATAGTCAGTGACGTAAATCCCTTGTAAAACTCTTGAAGATTTCACTATTCAATCAATGGCAGAGCAAAAGCCCTTTGTGAGAGACTGACAGATGGACACCAAGCTGACATGGTGACACAGTCAAAATAGAAAGAACTGATTATGGAAAATCCAGAAACCATAACCTACATAGAAACTGATAACACAGATAGAAAAGTGGAATATTCATGTGGGGGCTCAGTATTGGTCAAACTCTTCCAAAGTAAGCCTGAATTCATTTCTTAAAAAAATCAGTATTATTTTATTAATTGAATTTGTATTTTTGCAATTTTACATGTACCATTACACTATGTACATGATGCATAGAGACCCCTTTCACCCCCACCCTCTCTAAACTAAACCCCTACTAAACTTCTCTGCTGCCCATTCATTTTGTGTGTCAACTTCCTAAGTTATCCAAGATCTTTCTTTGGAGTCTGTCAAGTTCAGTAGTGGTTACACAACTAAAGAAAAAGACCCTAGCTCACCCACAATCAGTCAGTAACCAATTGTTCAGTGTTAAGTGGTAAGGCCCAGTGAGGCCCCCTCATTCCATCACTACTGTTGGCAGGGCCAGTCTTGCCCAGGCCCATCATAGTTGAACTTCTGTTGCTGTGAGTTCGTAGTTGCAATGGTTGTTTAATTGATCCCTGTCTTTAATGTGATGTGGTAGCATATAAATGACCTTGAGTTTATAACTAACGTGTTTAACTGGCACAGAAACCAAGGAATGAGATAGTGAGAATGGAAACTAAGAGGCACATAAGAGTGGTGGGTCTTCACATGACTCCATGTTTCCTTCTGCTTTCCAGGGATCAACTACAAGTTTTAACTTCATTGTGCAACTTTTCAAAGTCCCACCTCTTCTTCATATACTTTCTTGCATGAACTCTCCAGAATCACATCTTGTGTGTTGAGCCTTGTTCTGTGATCCCCTCAGGGCATCCTGTGACCATCTTCTGTGAGGGATCTGTGGAACTACATATACTTCTTATATAAAGAAAGAAGCCCAACACCCTGACACAGACTAACTGCACAGATGCTTGATAACAAGGCAAAGTACTTCACCACATCCATGGAAGAGCATCATGCACGGCAATATCACCATTAATATTGTAACTCTGCTGGGTGGTGACAGTGCAGGGACACTATGTAGCTGGTGATGACAGGTGATGACATGACATTAAGAGTCCCTCTCATCTCTTCCTTCAGGAAATCCTCCTTTCAATGGTGTTCCTCCACAGTGTAGCTCTGAAGTCAATGAGGGCTGAGTTTCATTTAACAGGCTGCTTCCTCCTCTCCTATTTTCCAACCATGGGAAACATCATACATCACCTTTGACCAGCCCTTTGATGGCCTCAGGTGAGAATGTGACCCTCCAATGTGTCTGATCAAATGTGTTCAATTGGTTTATTGTGACGAGGGATGATCCAAGGTTCTCAACATAACTCAAATCCCAGTGCGTATAGACTGGGCAGTCTCAGGCTCTGTACTCTCAGCTCTATGTGGCATCCAGAAAGAGGGCATCCTTTATATTATGAAAACTACAGAAGTACCCCCACAGGTGTTGCCAGAGACCAGTAACCATCTAGAGATATATGTATCAGGTGAGGAAATTTTCTCATTGTAATCCAACCATGTTTTGACACACAAAACACTTTGTTTTTAACCTGTTGCCACTTGGAGGGTTCCAGTCATGATGGCTGAAGGGGCCTGTCACTGCTAAGCCCAAGGGTATGAGAGTTCCTGACACTGTCAGAACAGGATGGGAGGTGGNGTGTATAGGAAGACCCAGTGATATGACTTCCCGTCTCTCCTACTTTACGGGTTGTCCAGGAATCCCAACCTGCTGACCCACTAAGGCCCTTTTCTGGCCTCTGGAGAGAACATGAACTTTCTGTGTTGTTCAAATTGAAGTATGACAGATTTCCTTTCTCCAATAGGGGTAGAGTAACTTCCCCATCTCTCTGTCTGTTATCCAAAGAGTGGATATTCTCATGTCAACTCACCTTAGGCTCTCTCAATTTCTCCACTAGAGCCTGTTATAGATGCCTTGGAGCACACAGCTACTTTTCTGAGTATTCAGCCCTAAGACATAATCTGGACCTCTAGATCACAGGTGAGGAATGTTGCAGATTCAGTAAAGGACCTAGACTCTGCACAGGTTCAGCTCAGGAGGGACCTGAGATTGATGGTCAAGATTGTAATTGACATACCAAGAGAAACAGATCCCAGAACCNGAGAGTGGATAAGGGCAGTTTGTGAAAAGATGGAGAATAGAATCTGAAAGAGCAATGAATGTAACCCCCAACCTTCTCCCACCAATATTCTTTTCATTCTTTCTATACTCATTGTACACAGTATTGTGACACAAAATACACATGTTTGTATACATTGTAACTTGAACTAAACACATCCACTCCCATACAACTCTACTCTTGGTTTTCTCATCTTTCCTAGTCAGTTAGTTTCTTTATTCCTTATACAGTTTNTTTTACTTCTGTCTTCACATCAAGATAAAAACACAATTTTCATATCTATCTGTCTGTCTCTCTCTGTTTCTGTCTCTCTCTTTCTATATATAATATTAATACAAAAAAGATATTTTTCTGAGATCATTTTAATTCATTTAATGTTTGCATCCACTTTTTACTATCTTCTTTGTCAACGAGTTCCATATTGATCTATAGAAAAACTACAGATTTTGTGAATTGATTTGTTTTCTGCTATTTTTCTGAAGTATTTATAATTTTAAAGTTTTTTCTAGTGGGCTCTTCAGGATTATTTATATACATAATAATATTATATGCAAATTGATCTAATTTGCAGTCTTCCTTTTCTACTTGTGTTCCATTACTTCCTCTTAATATTCTAGCTATACTACTTAGAAATATTATGAATTAGAGTGGAAAGATATCCTTTTTTTCATCATGATTTTAAGTGATATGTTCTCAGTTCATCCCAATTTAGTACAATATTTCTGAACAAATGGAAAAAAATGAAATCATTCATTTTTACACATGATATGGTATTATAAATAAGGGATCTGAAACATTTGACCAATAAACTAGAAATGATCAAAACTTTAATCAAAGTAGCAGTAAAAAATGGACATACAAAAACCCATAGCCTTTCTATGTATTAATACATAGATACATAGATATAAACAAGGTATCAAAGAACTTATAGAAACAACTTGATTTATGAGAGTCTCAAAAATTAACAAAATATCGAGGAGTAAACCTAATGACAGAGGTGAAATACCTCTATAGTGAACTTCAAATCTTTGAAGAAGGAAATTGAGGCAGATACTTGAAGACAGGACAGACCTAGATCTCACATGCACATGGTTGGAGGAATTAGTATTAAGAAAATGACCATCCTGCCAAAAGGAATCTGCAGATTCAATGCAATCCCAATCAAAATACCAGCAGCTTTCTTCNCAGAAATACGAAAAAAATGATCTCAATTATATAAAGGCCCAAAGATAAGAACAAGAAAAGCCAAAGCAATCCTGAAAAAAAAAGAATGGTTTAGAAAGTCTCATCCTTGTTTTCAAGTTATACTACCAAGCCATAGTAATCAAAACAACATAGTACTGGCACAAAAGGAATATAGATAAATAGAATGGAGTAGTAAATTGTAATATAAGTCTATGCAACAAAAGTTATTGGATCTTTGATAAATGTGTCAAAAATGCGCACTGGAGAAAGGCAAATCTTCAACAAATAGTGATGGTAAACATGGACTTAATTTGCAGAAAAATTAAACTGGATTTTGAACTCTCACCCTGCACAAAATTCAACTTCAAATGAGTTGAGCATTAATATGTTTATAATACATTATATGTATAGCCTAAGTTTTCGATGATGATGATATTGATGATGATGATTAAGATGATTGTCTTACTGTTGTGTAAAGTCACCATGACCACAGAAATTTAATAATGGAAATCATTTATTTGGTGCTGTCTTACAAGTTCAGAGGTTTATTTTATTATCATGGCAGGAAGCATGGCCATGTGCTTGCAGATATACTGCTAGAGAAGGTGCTGAATATTTTATATCTGGATTAGGAGGCAGCAAAACACAGAGAGCCCATGGGACAGTTTTGGCATTTGAAACCCCATAGCCCACCCAAAGTTACACTTGCACCAACAAGACCACACCTACTTCAACAAGCATATACCTCCTAATGCNAATCCCTAAGCATTCAGATATGAGTCTATATGGGACATACTTATTCAAACAATCACATTTNACTCCCTGGCCTCCNTTGCCTTGTGGTTATATAATAAGGCAGAAATGCTTTCAGTCCAGCTTCAAAAGTCCCCATAATCTATCAGTCTCAACCTGGTCTAAAAGACCAATGTCCCATGTCTCTTCTGAGACTCATGGCAATCTGTTACCTGTAATATCCTATAATATCAAAACTAAAATGTGGATCACATACTTCCAACAGTGAATGGCATATAGACTACTGTTTCAAAGGAGAGGAAAGGAAGCCTAGTGAAGAAATACTCTACCAAAGCAAGACCAAAACCCAGCAAGGCTAATACCATACTCTACATCTCCATGTCTGATGTCAAAGTGTTCTTCAGATCTCCAACTCTTTTTAGCTTTGTTGACTGCAACAAACTTAACTTCTCTCCATTGGGCTGTCCATATTCCCACTTATCAGTTTTCTTTGGCAGGTATTCCATAGCTCTGTTATCTCTGACATTTTGGGGTCTCCAAAGCAATCCAGGCTTCATCTTCAGAGCTTCACACAACAGCCTCTTTTGGCCTCCATGCTAGGACACTCCTGATACATGCCTGGCTTTCCTTAGCTGTGGGTTGAGATTCCAAAACCCCTTTCTTCTATTTTTGAATCTAAAGTCAAGTTAACATGCCCCAAGCTACCAAGTTCTGTAACTTGTTGGGGTTGGACATTGGCCCNCTTTTTAAATTACAAGTGCATTGAATTTCTGGTTTTGATGGTTTTTACTGCTGAAGCTTGGCTGTCCTGGAATTCAATATGTAGACCAGGCTGGCCTCACACTCAAAGATACATCTGCCTCTGTCCTCCTGTACTAGGATTAAGGCATATGCCACCATGCCCATCCCGAAGCTTTTCTTTAGTTCCCCCTCACAAGTTGGAAGCTTAACTGGGCAGTGAGGTCTTGTCCTGAGGTTACCATGTCCTTTATTNCATTTAGCATTTTCATTTCTTTAATGTTTGTCTCCTTGAAGAGAATATTTATTTCCCTTATANTACCTGATGTCCCTTTCATACTCAAATGGTAAACTTTGTATTTATCCAATCTTAGCCTTTTCCTTTTCATTATAGATATGCATAAGCATGGTCACTAATATTCAGGCAACATGATCAATATAAGCCTGGCTGGATATCTTCTCTTCCAAAGCTGTAAATTCTTAACTCTTCAAATTAACCTCAGGAATATTTCAGGGGGGCAAGAGCAGAAATCAACCAACACTTTTCACAGGAATGGTCTCTTGGCCACATTCTAATATTCTTCCTCTCTGAAACCTCTTGAGCTGGGCCCCTGCAGTTCAAATTACACTCAGAATCCCTGTATTCCATGCTTCTATTAATATGGCCCATTAAGCCCTGCTCAAAATATCCAATTGCTTTTCTAGTTTAAAGTCCCAAAGTGTTCCATATTCCTCCAAACAAATGCTTGATCAGGTTTATCTTAGCAATACCCTGGTCTCTGTTATCCACCAAGGGGTTAGTCAGGGTTTCTATTGCTGTGAAAAGACACATTGACCACAGCAAATGTTATAAAGGAAATTATTTAATTGGGGATAGTTTACATGTTCAGAGTTTTAGTCTATTATCATCATGGTGATAGACACAGCCAAGCGCAGATACATACGGTACTAGAGAAAGCACCAAAAGATCTTTATCTGGATCAAGAGGCAGAAGGAAGAGAGAAAGCCTGTGGGCCTGTATTTGGCATTCAATACCCCAAAGTCCACCCCAGTGACATACTTCCTCCAACAAGGTCATATCCACTCCAACGAGGCCACACTTCCTAAAGCCACTCCCTAAGCATTCAGATATAAGTATACAAGGGCATTCTTATTTGAACTACCACAATTATGATGGTGATGATGATGATGATGATGATAATCATGATGATAATGACACTCAGAAACCCAACCAAAAATTTTTGTATAGAGAGTACACGGAATTCTCACTAGAAAACATACAGGAACTACAACTATGTTGAAGAGACTTAATCAATATTCCTCTATGAGTTTTAGAACTGATAGGATGGAAATAATAGATTAGTTCTTAGCACTTGAGTTATAATAAGTTGCAGTCATTCCTTGCTTCTAATGGGAATTTTTTTCTCATTGGGGGAATTTTTTTTAAAATGATCTCAAGGCTTTTATTGACTCAATTACAAGTACTTTCAGAAAAATCTGTTCCCACAAAAGAGTTTGCTACTTTAGCTGCACATACAGACATTTAAGGGGTTGGAAATATTTGAAGTATCACTGTTCTTTCTTCTAGACTTCCTCATTTTCATTACATTTATTTATTTATTTATCTATCTATCTATTTATTTATTTATTTATTGGGGTGATGCACATTTCACAGCAGGAGTATGGGGGCCAGAAGACAACTTGTGAGAGTAAATGTTCTCCATATGGATCCAAGGGATTGAACTCAGGCAGGTCCTCAGCCTTGGTGGCAAGTACCTTTACCTGCTGAGCTGTCTTGCCAGCCTAAGACTTTGTAATTTTTAAAAACTAATTTTGGCAACTGAAAAAAGTCAACAACCAACTTAGTGGCTTCCATATTCACATTGAATGGCGAAAGTTAACATAAACGAAAGCCGTGGTTGCTTAAGTCGGACTATTGCACAAGTTAAATTCAGTTCCATAAATTTCTTTGAACTGTTTAGACAAAACATCACTGAGAATTGGAGCCTCAGATTTGCATATTAGAGGGACAAGGGCATTTTCTGGGAAAGAACTGTGTGCCACCCTGAGGATTACAGACTACCTTTAATTTTATAGTCTGTAGGTGTGTGAATTCACAAAATGTTGGTTTNTTTAGCCATATTGTGTAACCAGTGATAAGAACCTTGTTTTACCTGAAAAGATGCCCCACCAATTTGAGAAAACACATCAGAATTATGACTTATTTCATGCAAAATAAAATACGTGAATGGCAATTATTCTATGCTAGACCCTGTTTAAAGGATATTGAAACTTTCTAACTTACTTTNCTCCTTGTAAATTAATGAATTGGATTATTGGGGGAATTTTTAAGGATTCCTGAGTTGCATTTGGACTTTACTGTTATTACCTTTATACGATGGTGTGGTAATATGAATGTAATTCGACCCCATATGACCAAAGAGAGTGATACAACTAGGAGATGTCCCTGTGTTTGAGTACTTGTGGTCTTATTGGAGGAAGTGTGTGACTGTTGGGTGGGTTTGGAGGTCTCCCTTACTTAAGAAACTCTCAGTGTGACACTCAGTTTACTTCCTGTTGCCTGCAGATCAATATATAGGACTCTCAGCTTTTTCTACTGTACCATGTCTGCCTGCATACCACCATGTCCTGCCTTGATGATACTTGACTAAACTCTGAAATGTAAGCACACCAAATAATGTTTTACTTTATAACAGTAGCCCTGGTCATGGTGTCTCTTTATTGCAACAGAAATTCTAACTAGGACAGATGGTCTGTGTATCAATGTACTACCGAGTTTCTGATTTGAGTCAGAGGTTATAATTCCCTTCTGCAGATAGATTTTGATAATTGAGTATCCAAATCTCAAGATGATGCTAAACTTTCACATTCTACTTTTCTCTGCAAGAGATTGGGTTACTGAACATAATCAGAAATTAATGGGAAAAGATTTAATGAAATGAATGAGCAAGCCAAAAGCAGAATAAACTTGCCCCTGCCTTCCAGTCCAATAGCAGTTGTGAACCAGAGGTATAACTTTCTAAAAATACAGTTGAAATGAGTAATCTTCCCCTTAATCAATTCCATAAGGAATTGAATTTGTTTGCCCATTGTTTTAGTCGAAGTTTTATTGCTGTTAATGGACACATGACCATGACAACTCTTTTTTATTCTTACTCCATACAACACAACTAAACCAAAGTGTCCCTTCCCTCCACTCCTTTACCTTACCACCCTCACCTTCCCTATCCCTCAGATCCATTACTCCATTGTTTCCCTTTATAAAAGACTAGACCCCCAAGGGCTATAAACCAAACATGGCAAAAAAATTACCATAAGTCTAGGCATAAACCATCATATTGTGCCTGGATGAGGCAATCCAGTAAGACATAAAGTGTCCTAGGATCATGCAAAAAGTCAGAGACACACACTCTCCCACTTTTAGGAGTCCAACAAAACCCCCAAGCTGGCAACAATATAATATATACAGAGGACTGAGCACCGATTCATCCATGCTCTGTGACTGCAGCTTCAGTACTTTTGAGCCCCTATGAATGCTGTTTAGATGATTCTGTGGGTCATGTTATAGTGGTGTCCTTGACCCCTCTGGCTCCAACAGTTCTCCTTCCCCCTCTTCCACAGAGTTTCCCATTCTCCAGTGGGAAGGACCTGATAGACATCTTTAATTTTGGTTCTCTACTTAATGTTTGGCTGTGGTTCTCTACATCTGCTCCCACTGGCTGCTGGGGAAAGCCTCTCTGATGATGACTGAGCTAGGTACTGATCTGTGAGTATAGCACAAATCATTAGAAATGATTTTCATGTGTTTGTTCTATTCTAGATCTATGGCCATCCAGACTCCAGTTCCTGGTCTTCCAGGCAGTGTCCATCATGGGCTGCCTCTTGTGCCATGAGTTTCATATTAGGCCAGTCATTGGTTGGCTACTCCCACATGTTCTGAGCCTCCATAAATTAGCATATTTCAAACAGTACAGACTGTAAGTCAAAGGTTTTTGTGGCTGTGTTGGTGTCCCAGTCTCACCACTAGAAGTTGGATCAAGGCAATGCTTGTAAAGAAAGGCATTTATTTGGGTCTAGCTTACAATGTAGGAATTTACTCCATTGACATCATGGTTGGAAGAATGGTGGCACACAGGCAGATGTGAGGCTGGAGAAGGAACCGAGACTTCTACATCTGGAGCAGCTGGAAGCAGGGAGAGAGACACTGGGACTGACTTGGAGCATCCTCTGAGAAGGCAGGGTTTGGAGAGACAGAGACATATAAAAATAGGACTTTCTGGATCAAGCAGGAGTTAACAGGAGATTCCAACTAAACACCCACCCCAGGGACGTAATTCCTTCAACAAGGCTGTGACTTCTAATAGTGCCACTCTCTATGATCCTATGTGGGTCAATTCCATCAAAACCCCCATACTCATTATGGTGTGAATTACCTAGACTTGTGCAGGGTTGAGGATGATATTGTTGAGGCCTTCATGGCCATGGTTTCATTCCATGGTCATCAGGTTAGGAATCTNCTGTCCCTTTTGGAACTTGCTACAATTAACCCTCTACTGTCAGAAATGTTCTTTGACCATCTTATTATGAAACTTTGAGGTTCTCCTGACTTAAATGGAAACTAGGGACATTCTAGTCAATTTAGAAATATCACTGCCTGGAACATTGAGGCTGAATCTGCAGAGTGGTCTGAGGAGTGGTGATCAGAAGAGAAAGGATGAGGAAGGAGTAATTCTGAGGTTTAGTTACAGAGGGGTGAGAAGGAGGAGCTGCCTTGTCTAGCAATTAGGAACTCAATGAAACAAAATTAAAGGAAACAAAAGCACAACTCAGGCTAAGAGTAGCCTGAGTTTCCTTCAATGTTTCACCTAGATCTTATGGAAATTCACTCAAACCTGCTGCTTCTGGGACCTTCTGTATTGCAGTGGTCACATTGACTCCCTAGTCAAGCCAGCAAGAGTGTGATTGTCTTTAGCTCTTATATCCCAGTATTTTTTCTGACATTAACTCCAAACAATTATGTTCNGAGGTGTTCTTGTCACTGTCCTTGGGACTGTGTTGNCTGGAAACTATAGTCTCCAACCTGTTGCATTNCCTNCCAGTTGCTCTGAGCTCTAAAGGTTCTCATAAACNGTCACCATTCTAGGCTTGGATTTGTTCANTCAGTTGTCTTTGAGTNATTTTTCTTCCTGTAAATACCCCCTCACCTACATTTCTCTAAATAATCCTTTGAAACTCATTGGTTCATCAAGTTTTATTTTGTTATTCTCACTTTCATTTATCATCAATTCCTTATCTTGAATGAATAAATGTTTGTTCACAACTCCCCAGGATCAGTTTCATATAACTGGCCTTCCCATTAATGATAATTTGGTTAACACTGGACATAAAGTGTGGATGTGTATACTGGATGGATCTTTATAGTCACAGGCAAATCAAAACCATCTCATATATATGAGAGTACCCCTCATAATTACTACTGTAGCTCCCTGAAACACTGATAAATACTTACTGGATTAGGTTGGTACAAAATTCAATACCCACAATGCAGTTTTTCATTTCTGTCCCTAGGCATTTCCTTTTAGTGCCTCTAACATTCTGTGACACAGCAAACAGTATCCTCATCAGAGGACGAGTTGGGGCATTGCCTTATGTTGTACTTATAGCCTTCAAAATCATCAGCTAAGTTAACCAGATTTCTTAATAATGAAAATGGGTCAGCTATTAAGTTATAAAAATAAAAAGTGAACTGATACATACAGAAGGGAAAAATACAGCTAGTGATTGATTCTTGTTGTCAGTTAGTAGACTTTGAAATAGAGATAATGCTTTGGATTATGTACATGGGCTAGTGGATGCTATCCTGGAAAGGATGGATAGAGTGTGACTTTCATACTGAAACTGATGCCTACACATCACAGATGCTTGTGGAAAGTAAAAATTAATGTGTTTTACTTTCACTGTGGGCACAAGGCAGTAAGATGAGCTAAAGAGAGAGCTACTAAATCTCTTTTGGAGCTCTCACACTACAGTACTCACAATAAAGGAAGAAGAAGTCTCCCTGCAGTGATCCTTCTTGACGATAGATCCTGGCACTGCACAGTGTTATCAGTTCTTTCCTCGAATGGGGAAATTTCTGCATTTTGGAAACTTTAATTTTCATTTCTCTTTTTTAGCTCTTGATTTGATATCATTTCCAGTTTAGACTTAATATGTTTTCCATGTGTAAATAATGAGAGCAGGAAGGGGCACTTTAATTATGACATCTNCAAGACCAAAAATCTTGTATCCCAACTATACTGTAAAACAATCTGAAAGTTCACCAGTCATGTGCATCTCCAAGTTGCAAACACCACTGAGTCCATCACAGTGTAAAGTGAAGCTGACAGTAGACATTCAAGGTAATGGTAAGGCTCAAAGTTGAAATGGTGACAAGATTTAAGGTGAAATGAACAATTGGGATGAGCAAGCTTTAAACCAAAATCAACCTTCACAAAAAAGAATTCTGAACAATGAAATATGAGTACCAACAGGCAATAATACTAAAAATTTGTTCCTAGAGAAATGGTATATGTTGGTAAGAAAATGGCAATGCATCTATAGAATAGTGTTGAACAGAGTGGAATCAAATTTGGGGCCATGGGAATACCACGTTTCATCCTGGTCTGTATGCATGGATCCTTTGTACTCACCCACATGAGCTGAAGAATCATGTGCTCAGTGTGTCTTCTCTGTTATGCTTTCTTCCAGAAGCATCAATCTGCATCTTCCTTTGCTGTGGATCACTGCTTTCCAGGCATGGCATGACTTGCGTCCTTTTGAAGTCTCAATAGCTGTGATTACACACAGCTGACCTGTACAAGATTGGTGTTCATTGTACACAAGACCTGTACAATGACCAGTGTTCATTCATGGTGTGGAGGTTCCGGAGGCCACTCCTCTCCCAGAGTAACTATATGCAGTTAAAAGTTTTGGGGAAAAGCCCCTTTTTATTGATGCAACTACTGAAAGTTTGCCCACATTACGAGGCATAATGGAGCACTGAATTATCCCACTGAGGAACCCAGAGCCCAGTCTGTACACCTGCCTTGACTATTCTGCAGCCATGACAGGCTGTGGAAAAGCCCCAACAGGATGTCGGTCCCTGAGACAGCACGATTTGCCCTTGAGTCCCTGGCACAGTACAATGTGCCTTTGAGCCCCTGAACTTGAGCCTAGCTGTAGTTACAGAAAAACCCCACCAGATGCCCTCATACAGTAAATAAGCCAATTAAAAGTCAGAGGGCTCATGATAAAGAAAAAAAATGTAGCAGCTACAACAACCACTGAAAGAGATAATAGTTTTCTTACAGCTGCAAACTAACCAAGGAACCACTTCTGAATGGGAGGTACATCAATCCTGAGTCTGATCCTATGTAGTCTACAGACTCCAAACCCCCCTTGCTTCACCCCTTTGCTTTATTTCCTATAAATATCCTGCCCCCTTGCTACTCAATGTCTCTCCCACTCTGCTGCTGCATCAGATGGACAGAGAGTCATGGGTAAACTTCTAGTAGTAAAAAGACTCTTTTCTTTTGCATGGGATTAGGTCTCTTGGTGGTCTTTGGGGGACTCTGAGTAGAACACCACCAACTGGGAAGCATAAGCATGTTGATTGATCTCTAGGAATCCTATGTCAGTCTGTTCTACAGAGTGAGTTCAAGGACATCCAGAGATAAACAATGAGGCCCTATCCCCCCCAAAAAAAATTAAAAATGGTTTCCAATACCCCTCTGAGGAACACTTATAAAACTCACTTTTTTTCACCAGCTTGATTTGAGTAGAATCATGTCATTGTCTCTGTGATTAATGTACCTGCTGGTGGAAGCAGCCATTCAATGTTCATATAACCCCAAGAACACTGAAGCTGGCTATGAAAGGGAATCTACAGCATTATGTGTGTGGTCTGGCTGAAAGTGTGATGGACAATCAAATAGTAACTCTAACAGAAAAAAGATCAGCTCTGAGCCCTCTCAGCTGAAGATGTTGGTTCAGGAATGCATCAGGATTATTTCTAGTTCTGTCCTGGTCTTAGGTAAAGAGGATCATCCAAGCAGATGTAGATGGGTATAAGGGAGATGTTCTGAAAGGAAAGACCATAATCAGACATTGGTTTGTAACCCTAGCACACAGGAAGCTGACTGAGAAAGGAGAAGAGATTAAGACCTGCCTGAGTTTCGGGAGACTTTGTGTCAGAAACCAAAACCAAAACCAAAGAACCACACTGAATCAGAGATCACATGTTTTGGAGCCCCACCCTCCATTGCACTGGGAAAACAAAAGTCACTTGCCTAGAAAGAGCAGTTCTGTTTTGTCAAGGACTGCCTGTATTTATGACAAGGAGACACTGTATTGTGCAGGCCATATACTTCGTGTCTGTTCATTTGGCAAGAGAACCAATAATCTGCAAACTTTGGCAATTGGAAGATGCTATGATCTCCACCCTCACAGTTATGCTTTGTCTTGGTGAGAAACGGAGTTGTGGAGAGAGGATTTTATTCTGAGAAGCAGCCACCTCACAGTTAAGCACTGACCCACAAGGGGTGTCTCAGTAGCTCAGAAGGGATCTGGAAATGGAGGTCCTGCTCTGGCTTAAAGTACACACATTTACAGGCAACTCTCTTTCAGGACTGAGTCTGGTCTGCAGGAATCCAGTGCTGGCAGGTGAGTGTCTTCCCAGCTGTTCTAGGTTGTACACCCTCAGTGGGAATCAAAGATCTCCTCTGAAGAAAAGAGCTGGAGAAGAGCTGGTGTGGTCTGATGCTGGTGTTGCTTGGAAAGTCCTGAGATTGAGAGCTTGGAATTAAGCAGGATGTCCTCTGACCCAATTGCTGTTTTTTTGTTGTTGTTTGTTTGTTTTGTTTTTGTTTGTTTTTGTTTTGTTTTGTTTGTTTTGTTTTCAGAGGGTCTCTCTAAACCCACACTCAGAGCTGTGCCAAGCAATGTGGTAACAATTGGGAAGCAGGTAACTATCATTTGTGAGGGCCCCTTAGATGCCCAGGAATACCATCTCTATAAAGAAGGAAAACCTGATTCCCAGATCCCTACAACTCACCAAGACACTGAGGAAAAGAACAAGATCTTTATCTCATCCATTAGAAGTCACAATGCAGGCCAATACTGGTGTTATTATAAAAGCCTTGCTGGCGTTTCAGAACGCAGTGACACATTGGAGCTGGTAGTGACAGGTGAGAGGACCCTTCCCCTCCTTATGATCTGTCTTGAAGAAATAACTATATTCACTGTGGGGTCCCCTTGAAAAATTCTGAAACAGAAGTGAGCATGTTAGCAATATAAGTCTACTTAAGAGGGTTCTTCTTCTCTCCTAGGAGTCTATTCTAGCAAAGTCACCCTTGCATCCCTGCCCAGCCATGTGGTGACCTCAGGAGGTTATGTGACTCTTCAGTGCTCCTCACAAGAAGAATATAACAGTTTCATTCTAATGAAGGAAGATCAGAAATTTTCCAGTGCCGTGGTCCCCC
This sequence comes from Neotoma lepida, assembly GCA_001675575.1. Lineage (NCBI taxonomy): Eukaryota > Metazoa > Chordata > Mammalia > Rodentia > Cricetidae > Neotoma > Neotoma lepida. Next base: position 46,144 of record LZPO01008526.1, on the reverse strand, counting down.
AGAACATATACACTCGTGTATTCCAGGCCGTGTTCAGAGTGGGTCCTGTGACACCAACCCAGAGATGGAGGTTCACATGCTATGGCTATTACTGGAACAGCCCCCAGCTGTGGTCGTTACCCAGTAACAGCCTAGAACTCGTGGTCTCAGGTAAGGAAGCTTTAGACTTTGCTTATAATGATAATTGACCTGACACAGGATCAGAGGAAGGACCTGATATATNGTGGGTTAANAAACTCATGCTCCTGAGCTGAATTTCANANAATGTGGGAGACAANAGGATTTGAGGTGGAGAAACAAGAGTGGATAATAACAGTGGACTGCAAGAAGCCATGGAAACGTCCGTCTTTATGTTTCCTTCTGCTTTAACAATCAGCTTAAGAGTCATTTACAAGTATGACATTTGTGCAAGTGTCCTAACAGATGCATCTTATTTTCTTCTACTTTGCAGGGACTCTTCACAAACCCACCATCTGGGCTGAGCCAGGCACTCTGATCACATCNGAGAGTCCTGTCACCATCTGGTGTGAGGGGACCCAAAAAACTCAAATATATATGCTACATAAAGAGGGAAGTCGAGAACCGTGGGACAGACAGANCCCAAAGGATCACAATAATAAGGCAAAGTTCACAATCTCATCTGNGACATCACTTCATGCAGGGAGATATTACTGTTACTCTTACAACTCTGCTGGGTGGACTGAGCACAGTGACGCCCTGGAGCTGGTGGTGACAGGTGAGTGGACACTCAGGAATCATATGGATCCCCAGATGTGACTCTTTAGAAAANTCTGCTCTGAATGTATCNCCNCTCATTACTCAGGTCTGGNGACAATCCAGACTGTGTGAACCCATTTAATATTCTATATGTATCTCTCCTAGGTGTTTCCAACAAACCCACCCTGTCTGCACTGCCAAACACTGTTGTAACCTTAGGACAATCTGTGACCCTCTCATGTGTCTCAAATCAGAGATATAACAGGTTCATTTTAATTAAGAATGAGCAATTCTCCAGCTCCATGGACTCACAATATGTATATACTGGGTTGTCTCCAGCNAGGTTCCAAGTGGGTCCCATCACACCCAGTGAAAGGTGGAGTTTCAGATGCTATGGCTATTACTCAAGCAAGCCTCAAGTGTGGTCAGAAGGAAGTGACATCTTGGAGCTTTTAGTCTCAGGTGAGGAACCTCCAGCCTCTCTATTGAATGACACTGAACCTAAAACAGGTTTTCCCAGGAGACTCTAATGTATGATGAGCACAAGGAAGGACACTAGCCCACTGATACAGATGCAGACTGCGGCAGTTAGGATACATAAATCACTGAGGGGTACTNTGAGAAGGGNAGCTGGGAGGGTCAGGAGAGAGATGGATTTTCATTTTGCTCCTTACATCCTTCTGTTATACAGGGGTCATCTACAAGTTTCACATTCACTGTACATCTATTTAAAGTTGCAACTCCCTTTCACCTACTTCTTTGCAGGGACCCTCAGGAAACCCACCATATGGGCTGAGCCAGGCTCTGTGATCACCTCAGGGAATTCTGTGACAATCTGGTGTGAGGGAACCATGGAAACCCAAATGTATTTCCTGTATAAAGAAGGAAGCAGAGTACCCTGGGGTAGATTAACTGCACCAGTGCCTGATCACAAGGCCAAGTTTTTCATCCCATCCGTGACAGAGTATACTGCAGGGCGATATTATTGTTACTGTTATAATTCTGCTGGGTGGACTGAGCACAGTGACTCCCTGGAGCTGGTGGTGACAGGTGAGTAGATACTCAGGAATCATATGAATCCCCAGATGTGACTCTTTAGAAAAGTCTGCTATGAGTGTACTCAGGTCTGGGGGACAATCCAGACTGTGTAAACCCATTTAATATTTCATATGTATCTCCCCTAGGTNTCTACAACAAACCCAACCTATCTGCACTGCCAAACCCTGTTGTAACCTTAGGACGATCTGTGACCCTCTCTTGTAGCTCAAGTCAGAGATACAACAGGTTCATTTTAATTAAGGATGACCAGTTCTCCAGCTCCATGGACTCACAATATTCCTATAATGGTTGGTCTCCAGCCACATTCCGAGTGGGTCCCATCACACACAATGAAAGATGGAGTTTCAAATGCTATGGTTATTACTCAAACAAGCCTCAAGTGTTGTCAGAAGGGAGTGACGTCCTGGAGCTTCTCATCTCAGGTGAGGAACCTCCAGCCTCTCTACTGAATGACACTGAACCTTAAGCAGGTTTCCTCAGAAGACTGTAATGTGTGATGAGTACAGGGAAGGACAGGTTCCTGGGTCCACATATACATCATGCAGATTTTGGGAGTCAAGATACAGAAACCACTGAGGGGTGTTCTAAGAAGGGAAGCTGGGAGGGTCAGGAGAGAGATGGATTTTCAATTGGCTCCATGTGTATTTCTGTTATTCAGGGCTCAACTACAAGTTTCACATTCATCGTACAACTGTTTAAAGTCCCACCATCCTCTCACATATTTCTTTTCAGGGACCCTCCAGAAATCCACCATCTGGGCTGAGCCAGCCTCTGTGATCACCTTAGGAAATCCTGTGACAATCTGATGTGAGGGAACCATGGAAACTCAAATATATTTCCTCTATAAAGAAGGAAGCAGAGTACCCTGGGGCAGATTAGCTGCACCAGTGCCTGATCACAAGGCCAAGTTTTTCATCCCATGCATGAGATAGTATACTTTAGGGTGATACCGCTGTTATTGTTATAATTCTGCTGGGTGGACTAAACACAGTGACTGCCTGGAGCTGGTGGTGTCAAGTGAGCGAACAGTAAAGGTCACAGTCATTGCCTTTGCCTGGAGGAGGCATCTGAAAGTTCTGCTGCTGGCAGGGAAATGACTCTCAGGAAGTGAGAAGGAAAATTCAGTTCTGTCTGACATAGTAGTTGTTGGTTTACACTTCTTAAAACTCTGACAGCAGGTGGTTTATTTTAAGCATATTTAAACACAGTACAATTTTGGAAAAAAAGATTCCTGGTGTATGTAATAGAATCTCCAGTGAACAATTAGGCATAATTGCATCAAAACTCAACTCAAAGTACATGTGACCATGAAGATGGGTTCTGCATCTTAAAGGCCTTTGATCTGGTGTGGTCTCTGGCTGAGGTGGTATCGATGTCAGCAGGCTATAAAGTATATGTGACATATCCCCAAAGGATGGGCTTTATTAACTGAGAGTTAATTATAATAGTTTAAGGAGGAAGCATCTGGAATAAACATTCAGGTGAGATTTAACTGAGGTTTGGATCTACAGATGAGAAAGTACCTGGTTACTAGCAACATCCACTCCAAGCTTTCTTGGTAGAAAACAGGTATTTGTTTTCTTCATATAGCAGACACCCTACATGGGTAACATTCTTGATTTTTCCCATATTATTTGTGAGCATGAGTACAATGTGCCATCTGCATTTTCCCTTAGGAAATACATCTCCCAAACAGTTTCACCAATAGCCCAGCTGCTGGAGATGATGTATCATTTAACAGGCTCTGACCTCTCTTTCTAGGTGTCCACCAAGTTAAGCCTACTCTTTCAGCCTGGCCCAGCACTGTGGTGACCTCAGGTGAGAATGTTATGCTTCAATGTGTCTCATCAAAAGCATATGATTGGTTCATTGTGAGTGGGGAAGATCAGACTTTCTTCAGGTCCCTCAAGGCACAGTACACACATACTGGACAGTCCCAGGCTCTGTTTCCTGGGATCCCTGTGGCATCCAGCAAGAGCAGGCCCTTTAGATGTTAAGGATATTCTGAAAGTACACCATATATCTGGTCAGAGGCCAGTAATCCTCTGGAGATTTATGTCTCAGGAGAGAAATTCTAATTAATTCGCCTGTTTTATGACATGAAAACCCTTTATCACTAGCTCTGCTGCCCTCAGAATGGTTCCAGTTATGATGGCTGAAGGGAGCTCTATGACTCAGAGTATCAGAGATCATGACACTGTCAGAGCAAGATAGGAGGGAGATTTGCTAGGTAGTTTCTAGTGTTGCTCTTCATAGCTTGCTCAGCCTGCTTTCATATAGAACCCAGGACAACCCCCAGAGATGGTACCACCCCCAATGGGCTAGGCCAATCTTGCACCCCATGGATTCTGACCACAGAGGTTTTACCTGGAGCTCTGTTGTTTGATTGGTCCAGAAACTCAATATAAACATGGATAAATGGAGTCTCTTACAAGAGGTTCACATGTAAAAGCTCCTTTCCTTTATGATTCTCAGTTTCTGTAAGTATAAATCAGAGAACCCTGGCTTACATGTTAAGTTCCTTTTAGTTCTGACCTTATCTGTATCTATCTCATACAGAGAAAGTCTCTAAAAACCATCGCTACAATTGTCCTACTCTATATGACACTGTAATAGTGACATTGTGTAGGTGTATGCAACAGGGCCAGGGCAAGGCACTCAGAGTTCTTCCTTCCAGTTCATGTAGTTTACCTCCAGAGTAGGTGATCAAAGCTGGTGGTTGCTTTTCTTGGGTTTAATCCTCAACAATGTACTTTCCTGCTGGATGGCCAGCAAGTAAAATTCCTGGGAATAATGGGAGTCAGTGTCACATTGCATGGCTCTGAATACAAAGAAATATTGAATACTGAGGTCATGAATACAAACACTTGGAATGGACCTCACTCACAATTAATCATTCATTGATTTAGTTCCATAATTCCATTCCTCAGACTGAGCAGAAAGCACAGTAGTGTGTTCTTAATTCTGAACTGTAAAAAGGAGGTGATTTTCTTCATGAATCCTTAGTTCTCAGTTCTGATATAAACTTCATGCTCAAGTGTCTTAGCCCAAAATATGAACTCAAATAACTTGATGTATGTGAATAATCCCATAAGAAGACCAGAAGAAACCATGGCACACTAGGAAAAGGGCTTATACTGGATTTTTCTGAAGGTGATTAGCTGAATATGCAATTATAGGAAATGAAAAACACAGGAAACACGAGTGTTGATCTTGGGCAAGACCCTCAGTTCTCTATTGTACTTCATTAATTGTGTACCTTCTTTACTGCTCTTAGGATTTGCTGAGAACATCACTGCATCACAAAACATGTCCAATCCAAAGACAGGTGAGTAAAAAGAATTCTCACTCACAGAGCTGGTCCAAGATTTTGATATCTGATCATGCTCAGGTGATTTTGTTCTTCCCTGCCTTCTTTTTCCATGAACACAGTCTCAGAGATGGAGGATCATCACATAGTGGAGAATCTCCTCAGAATGGGGATGGCTGGCTTGGTCCTTGTGGTCCTTGGAATGCTGGTGTTTGATGCTTATCACAGCAGTAGAAGACTCAACGTGCAAATGGAGTATGAATGGGAGAGACAATAATGCCTCTTTGTCAGTGCCATGGACTAGAAACTAGATATAAGGATTCAGCATATTTTGTAAGAAAATACAGTGCTCATGTTGAAGAACTGCTGTCAGAAAACATAACAGGGGTCATTGTGAATTTAGGGCAGAGGAAAGGCCTGGTTGTTGGGCTGGCTAGCCCTTTCCTCACCAATTAAAGTTATCCCCTTATATCTTGTTGTGGACTTTTGCTGACCAATGCCCCCTTTCTCCTCACCTAATGACATGGGGGAATATCCTGCACCATCAACCAGCCTTGGGCCTTCGTCTTTGAACATACTGTGCTTTGCCTTACTTCCATGTAACCTCTTCTGTCATTTTAAGTTACTATATTCCCACCTACATTATGAATTTCCAACTTTTTTCTATTGAGAAGAAAGTACTTGGCTCAATTACAATAAAGTTCAGCAGAAATAAGACTTCAGAATGAAAAAAATGTAATTTAATTCAAATGATGCTCTGAAACTCTTCTCCCAAGCCTTGAAACCTTCAATTTTCACCATATGTCCATTGTCTGATTTCTTTTAATATGGAAAAGATTTTCAGTGATACACATGAGATGGAGTTAGAAGAAACTCACTGGTAGGACACTATTTGAAACAGCTTTGAAATCATTACTTTTAACAGCAAAGTCCTGATATAAAATATTTATGATTACTCTCTATGTTCCCTTTATCATCATCTTAAATGCATTTCTTTATATGGGTAGATCTGGGAGTGGGGTTATGTATATGTGTGTGCATGTGCCATGCTTTGCCTGTGGAAGTAAGAGGAGTCAAATCTCCCCTTCAATCATGTAAGATCACTGAATCAATCCTAGGCTTGGAAGTAGGCTCTTTTATCCACAAAGTTGTCTTTTATGCCTAAATAATCTTAATTATGAATTATGAATGAAGTCCAGAAGTGATATATAAAGCTGGTAATATATGTACAGGTAGTCTCATGGATCTCTGATCTCACATTGGGTTATTCAGAGCCCCCACTGGGCTGACATGCATTTGAAGATTACCTTTGACTTCCTCCATTGAGAAAAAAATAATTCCCACTCTGGATTTATGTCCTTAAGGCTCTATCTACTCAGAATCATCACATAGATCTCAGTGATACTTGGGGCTTGGTATAAACATCAAATTTATGTCCCCATGCAGAGAAAATGCATCCATTCAAGAACCTCTTTCAGGACATAATTCCAAGAACACTCAGACCACAAAATCTTTAATCTACACCATCAAACCTGAGTTCAGCAATGTCACCCAATATCATTGCCCACTGACAATTGTCATGAATGTCAGTATGACTGATCTTCATAGTCTTTGTTCCCACAGATCAACTCAGAAGTGAACATACATGTGAAATATGAAATAAAGGATTTCATTAGGACATTTTCAAGAAAGTAGGCTGTGTGCATGTGACAATAATAGTTACTGAAGATGTCATAAATTTGGAAGGGAGTGGAAGGGGCACAAGAAGAGCTGGAGTGGAGAGGAATGTGTAGAAATGATGCAAATACAGCACTCATATAAGAAATTCTCCAAAAAATAAAAATTACTAGTGTGAGAAATCCACAGAGTCTATTTAATGAATAAAGGAATTTATTTGATGGTTAACTAACTACCATGGGAGATTTATTGTAGGGTCCAGGAAAATTGAGCTATGCCCTATGCTGATTTGCCTGGTCCAAGGTCTCAGCATCCAATACCAAGAGGATGCATAGAGATAGCAGCCTATGTGCATCCCAGGTCTTAAGGGTCCTGAGCAGCCATACCCCAGGGGCATGTACTTCAAGGTCATAGGCAGGTGTAAAAGTCACCTGTTACCTCACTAGGGGTGGTGCTTCAAGGTCATAGCTAGAAGAGCTACCTATTACAAATTATTTTAAAAATGTTATGTTCAGTCTCTTACATTACATTATAAATATGTTGTTTCATTGAACAAAATTTACAAATTCATACATGATATCCTTGTGTGTAATGTACATATGTATTATATATGTATATATTATTGTATAATAATGATTTATTTTTCACATTCTGTTAGTCTTTGAGAATTTTGTATAATGTATTTTTATTATGTTCATCCTTCCCTCTCATGACTTTCCAGATTGGTCCAATATCCATGCCATAATCATCTAATTACATGTTCTTATTACTTTAAAAAATAATTTAAGACTGAGTGCTTCAAAGTCACTCACATTCTGTTTCTTGTCCAGTAGTGGATTTTTTTGTTACTTCCTATCTACTCAAGAAGAAGTGTCTGTGGTGATGGTTGAGTGATGCACTGATTTGTGTGTATTTCACAGTCATTAAGTTTATTTTATTCTTTAATTCGTCTATCAGTGGTTCTCAACCATCCTAATGCTTGTCCCTTTGTTCTTTGCTGGTTTTGCTGGCAGGTAGGGAAGAGGCAGAGCCAGTAAAGCTGGTCTCTTCATGGGGCTGAGCAGGATGGTGAGTGTCAACGGTTCAGCCCCCCTCCCCCTATTTCCTGGAGAGAAGCACATTGGGCTAGAGGTCTTGTCAAAGCAGGAACTCATTTTATTGTATCAGGCAAGGACATGTATAGGATGGAATGAAGGGGAAGGAGTCTTGGGGTGACATGGGATGGGGTAAGGGTTGAGGACCAATGACATTTTTCCATGATAGCAGTAGCTAGGTAGAGGTGATCTTGGGGTCAGGCTGTGCTGAGTCACTCATAAGCAGGAGTCATGGTCTAAAGACAGGTCACCAAACTCGAGTTAGGCTCAGAAAGTTATACTAGGCCACTCCTTCAGCCTTAGAAGGCCCAACAATACTCAAGTTAGGCTCAAGAAGTTACACTGAGCCTCATGCTTGGGCCTTACAAGGCCCAACATCTCTCCATTTTGTTTTTATAACACATGGCCCCTGTCTTAAGTCATGCCCTACTTGGAGATCTTACCCATCATTGAGTACCATGTATTGTGGATAAGAGGGGGAGTCACTCCACAATCTGTCTTAGGTCATCTCAGCCAGCTGGAGAGATACTCAAAATGATTCTACTAAAATCAGGAATGAGACAAAGCCGTCCACTCTCTCCATATCTATTCAACATAGTACTGGAAGTTCTAGTTAGAACAATAAGACAACAAAAGGAGATCAAGGACATAAAAATTGAAAAGGAAGAAGTCAAACTTTCACTATTGCAGATGGTATGACAGTGTACATAACTTACTCCAAAAATTCTACCAGGGAATTCCTACAGCTGATAAACACCTCCAGTAATGTGGTGGGATACAAGATTAACTCAAAAAAAATCAGTAGCTCTCCTATATACAACTGATAAACAGGCTGAGAAAGAAATCTGAGAAACATCATCCTTTACAATATCCACACATAATATAATATATCTTGGGGTGACTCTAACCAAACAAGTGAAAGACCTGTATGACAAGAACTTTAAGTCTTTGAAGAAAGAAATTGGAGAAGATATCAAAAAATGGAAAAGATTTCCCATGTTCATGGATAGGTAGGATTAACATAGTAAGAATGCCAATCTTACAAAAAACAATCTACAGATTCAATGCAATCGCCATCAAAATTCCAACACAACTCTTCACAGACCTCAAACTTCATATGGAAAAACAAAAAACTTAGGACAGCTAAAACTATCCTGTATAATAAAAGAACTTCCAGAAGTATCACCATACTAGAAGTTAAGCTCTACTACAGAGCTATAGTAATAAAAACATCATGGTATTGACATAAAAACAGACAAGTGAGTCAAAGGACTCAAACAAAAGACTGTGATGTAAATTCACACACCTATGATCACCAGATATTTGACAAAGAAGCCAAAATTATACAACGGAAAAAAGAAAACGTCTTCAACAAATGGTGCTGGCATAACTGGGTGTCAACATGTAGAAGATTGCAAATAGATCCATATCTGTGGCCACGCACAAAACCGAAATCCAAGTGGATCAAAGACCTCAACATAAATCCAGTTACACCAAACCTGATGAAAAAAAAATTGGGAAGTAGCCTTGAACACATTGACAATGGAGATAACTTCCTGAATAGAACTCCAGTAGCACACACTGAGATCGACAATTAATAACTTTGACCTCTTGAAACTGAAAAGAATCTGTAAGGCAAAGGACAATGACAATAACACAAAAATGGAACCTACAGAATGAGAAAAAACCTTCATCAACCCCACACCTGAAAGAGGCCTGACCTCCTAAATATATAAAGAACTCAAAAAACTAGACATCAAAAAACCAAATAATTCAATTAAAAAAATGGAGGGCAGATTTAAACAGAGAATTCTCAACAATAGAAACTCAAATGGCCAAGATACAGTTAAAGAATTGTTCAACATCCTTAGCCATCAGGGAAATGTAAATCAAAATGACTCTGTGATACCATCTTAGACCTGTCAGAATGGCTAAGATCAAATCAGTAACGATAGTATATGTTGGAGAAGATGTTTAGTAAGGGGAACACTCCTTTGCTGTTAGTGGGAATGCAAATTGTACAGCCACTTTGGGAATTGGCGTGGTGATTTCTGAGAAAATTTGGAATCAATCTACCTCAAGACCTAGCTATACCAATCTTGGGCATATACCCAAAGGATGCTAAATCATATTACAAGGACACTTGCTCAACTATATTCATAGCAGCATTATGTGTAAGAGCTATAACCCAGAAACAAGCTAGATGCCCCTTAAGTGAAGAATGATTTAAAAATGTGGTACATTTACACAATGGAATATAACTCAGCAGTAAAAAATGATGACATCATGACACTTGCAAGCAAATGGATAGAACTAGAAAAAAATCGTTCTTGGTATGATAGCCCAGACCTAGAAAAGAAAAAAAATGGTTTGCACTCACTCATAAGTGGATATTAGCTGTAAAGTAATGTATAACCAGGCAAAAATCCACAGCCCCAGAGAAGCTAGGTAATAAGAAGTGCTCATGAGGTATACATGGATTTCCCTGGGAAGGGGAAATAGATGAGATGTCCTGGATAAACTGGGGTGGGGGTAGGAAGAGATGGGGAGTGGGAACATGTGGGATTGTGTTGGGTGGGTTAGGAGTGAGATTGAAGGGGAGAGTAATGAAAGAAATATCTTGATGGGGGGCATTTGGGGTTTAGGAAGAAACCTGGTACCTGGGAAACTCCCAGGAATCTACAAGGATGACTGCAGTTAAGACTCCTAGCAACAGTGGAGAGGGTGCCTGAACTGACCTTCTCCTGCAATCAGATTGGTAACTACTCTAATTGTCATCAGGGAGCCTTCATCCAGTAAGTGACTGGAGCAGGTACATAGATCCATAGCTACTTACAGAGTGGAGATGCAGGAGTCCTGCTGAAGAGAGGGAGGAGTGATGGTACAAACCAGGGTGGTCAGAGTCATGATGGGGGAAATCACACAGACATCTGACCTGAGCTCCTGGGAGCCTATGGACTCTGGATCTACAGATAGGGAGCATGCATGGGACTGACCTAGGCACTCTAGTAGGTCACGTGGGTGATAGTTGTATAGCTTGGTCTGTTTGTAAGGCTCCTAGGAGTCAAGTCAAGTCCTGTCCCTGGTGCTTGAGCAGGATTTTGGGACCCTATTCTCCATGCTGGGTTTCCTCACCCAGCTTTGATTCAAGGGGAGGAGCTTGGTCCTGCCTCAACTTGTTACGCCATGCTTTTTTGACTCCCATGGGAGGCCTGCCACTTTATTAAGTGAATGGGTGAGGAGTGAATGGGGAGGAAGGAGAGAAGTTAGGGGAAGTAAGTGGGGAGGGGGTGGAGGAGGGACTGGAAACTCTTTTCAGTATGTAAAATAAATGAAAAAATAATAAAACTATAAAATAAAAGAACAGCAATTAGTAAATCAGACCTCATGAAAGTAAAAATTTTCTGAACTTCAAAGGGCACCATCATTCAAAGTTACAGGCTTCAGAATGGGAAAAGGTTTTTTACCAACTCCACATCCAGTAGAGGACTAATAATCAAAAAGTATATAGAGTGCAAGAAATTTGATATCAAAAATGCAAGTAAACCAATTAAAAATGGGGTTTGGATCTCAACAGAGAAACATCATTAGAGGAATTGCAAATGGCTTAGAAACATTTAAAGAAATGTTCAGCATTCTTACCTACAATGGAAATGCAAATCAAAAGATTCCATCTTCCACTTTTCAAGATGGCTAAGTTCAAAACACAAGTGTCAGTTCAAGGTGGTGAGGATGTGGGGCAAAGGTAACACACCTCCATTTCTGGTGTGAGTGAAAACTTGTAAAGTCACTATGGAAATCAGTATTGCAGTTCTTCAGAAAGATGGGAATTGATCTACCTCAATATCCATCCATACCATTCTCAAGCATACTCAAAGCACCATTTTTCCTACCACAGGGACACTGGATCAACAATGTTCTTTTCTGCTCTATTCGTAATAGACAGATACTGGAAACAACCTATATGTCCCTCAAAAGAGGAGTGTATAAAGAACATGTGATAAATTTATATAATGGAATATTAATCAGCTCTTTAAAATGACAATATGAAATTGACAGGCAAATGGATAGAACTAGAAAAATATCATCCTGAGTGAGTTAACACTGACCCAAGAAGATAAATATTGTATTTGTTAATTTATATCTAGATATTAAGTAAATGATAACCAAGCCACAATATGTAGGCTTAGAGAGGTTAAGTATGCAGGAAATGATTAAGAGTGATACAAGGATCACCCAGCCTATGTGAAATAGAATAGCTTTTATGGGTGTACTGGAGCCAAAAGGGGGTGGTGATGGAATAGAACAGGAGAATCAGGTAGGAAATAGGAAAGGAGATGGACTGAGGGAGGGAATGACAGGAGAGACTGCTAGAATTGAAGAGTATTTGAAGCGAGGTATGGAAACCTAGTGCAGTGGACCCCTTTGACATCTCCAATTAATGAAGGAAATGGAACACCCATTGGCCATCTCTTCACCAAATGAAGCTTCCTATACCCAAATAGGGTCTCTTCCTATTTAGTTGTTCCCTAAAATGGTCCACTGAAAACCACTGAACAACCCAAGTTGTTCCAAGACCATAGGTTGTTCTTCACAAACTGATGGAAAGGCCCATTGCTGAAGACAAAACCCACACAACTCATTGAGCATGGAGAGGTCGATCTGGTGTACACATAGGACCTTCACCCTCCGTGTTCTAGTATCTATGACATGAAAAGGTACTCTGAAGGCTATCAAAAGAGAAAAGTAAGCACCTTTCATATACAATCCTCCTGCCAGCAAAATAAGGAAATGGTGGCACAAACCTTGAGGGAGTAGCCAAACAATGCCTGATTTGAATTAAGGTTCACTCAGTGAGATGGAATGTATACCTGACACTGCTTGGGTGACTAAGAACCAGAGTCTAGGTAGCCCAGATACCTTGGGAAAATGCAAATACTACTGGTCTAAAAATTATATTCTAATATATTCTAATGATATTCTGCTATACTAATAATTCTGTGCCATATTCAACAATTATCAAGCATCCTCCTCCAGTGGACAGCAACAGTTACAGAAACCTACAGCTGGACATTATTGACGAGAGAGAGAGTCAGAGACAGCGACAGAGACAAAGAAAGAGAAAACTTAGTTACCTAGGAATACACAGTTCTAAATGAGATGTCACTTTCAAATCCCTACCTCAGAGCTCAGGGAACCCCAAGGGAGGGGAGGCAGAAGGCTTAGGGAAGATGAGGGGATGGAGAACACCAGAACAACAAGGTCCTCTAAAACAAACTGACCAAAACTCATATGAACTCACAGAGACTGAAGCAGCAATCAGAGGGCCTCCATGGGTCTGCACCAGGTCTTCTGCATATACTCTCTAGCTTTCAAGTTGGTACCTTTCTGTGACTCCTGAATGTGTAAATGAGTTGCCTCTGATTCTTGTGCCTTCTCTTCATGTCTTCTTATTTTTCTGTTGGCCTTTCTTGTCCAACTTCAATGCTTTTTGTTTTCACTTATTATATTTTATTTTCTCATTTTTGTTGTTTTCTCTTCAAAGCCTGTTCTTTTCTAATGAGAGAAGGAAAGATTGTAGACCAGGATGGGAGAGGAGGTGGGGACAAACTGGAGGGATTAGAGGAAGGCAAAACTACATTGAGATTATATTGTATGAGAAAAGAATCCTTTTGATAAAAAGGAAAAAAAAAGAAAAATAATTTTAGAATGAACGCATAAATAATTTTAATTCACATCTAATTTTATATTTCCTTATTGGATATGTCAAGGATTGACAAAATATTAACAATAGACCAAACATATCTCTCAGCATAACTTATCCTGAACTTGAGAGTAAACTGGATACTATGCATTTAAATGATTATAAAACAAAGAAACAAAATGCAAAGAGTGTTCATCAGAAACTATAAGTGACATTGAACACTAAACCATTAATTATTTCACTCTTAGAGATAATTTTCACCATTTTTGTTTTTTAAACTCACAACTGATTTGTTAAATTTGGGAAAACCAGAGTTGAAGTAAAAACTGCCAAAAATAGGGATTGTGTACTTGAGGACCCCAAAACATCCTATCTAAAAGGTTCCACAGATGGGCAGTGTGATTGGCTGTATGGTGTCCAGCCACAGAAGACTCAGTGCTGAGAGATGCTAGTAGCAATGACTATACCAGAGGCCATGGAAACATACAGCAGGTGACAACTAGTGTTCAACAGGTCGACCTCCCCTGTTGAGGGGAGCTCCACTTGGCAAAGTCCCTGTGGTCACTGATTGTGGAAACTGGTTGCTTTCTGTCTGTAAATTTCTCATGTGCCACCACTATACCTCCCTAAAAACAACAGCTGTGGGGTTCCTTCCACAGCCCATTGGTCTTGTGTTTTACATCTTTGGGCACATATACTGCTGTGGATGATCAGGAAGATGATTTCTGCTTAAGCTGTATAATTCTAATAATACTAGAGTATTTTTCATAATGGACACAGGAAAACAACAGTATTCTCAGTCCCAAATACAGCTAATTTTAGACTTCAGAATATATTCAAAATAGATTAAGCTGCCACTGCTGAAAACACACAAAGACCAGATCCCAGTATTGCTAATCAAGGTCAAGCTTGAAGCAACTTTGATACACATAACCCCTTGTAATAACTGAGTTTTTGCATGTAGTCTCAGCCTCAATTCATGTACAGGCTCTAGGTACAGTCAATTGTCTACTTTCTGTCTGGGAACTGTAACCAATTTAGAGCTATATGCAAAGCCAAGTATTGCTTACTCATCAGCCAGTCAGCATGACTTTCCTAGCCTGAGAAAAACTGTGTGACTTACCGTGTGTTATGAAAATGGGTCAGAACCTGAAAATGTGAAATATAATTGTCCAGAGTTTGACTTTGAGAGGGTAAGAGAAGGAGGAGTAAGTGTGTGTGAATGAGAGTTGTGTGGGTATGTGCTGAGTGAGGGATGCAGCTGAATGGCAAGAGAGAAAAGTGAAAAGCTATGGAGAGAATTCCTTTGGAAAGAGCTGTGCAGAGGTGATAATGAATGTGTGTGCTGAGGAAGGGATATGTAGGAACTACATAAAGAGCAGTGAGTAGTGAATATATGAATGATGTGTGTGTGTGTGTGTATGTGTGTGTGCTGAGTGATGGATGTAGCAGAATGAGAAGTGAGAAATGAGTGAGAGATAAAAGAAGAAACATGAGAATAAGGTGAGAGGGTGAATAAATAATGCAGGAGTGTGAGTAAGAATGTAACAGAGTAGAGAAATGTATAGCTGCATGTAAAGATATGTTAGAGGGACTGTGTAGATTTATGTAGGGGAGCTGTGTGTAAGATCTGCTGCTAAGTAGAGAAACTGTGGAAAGAGCTGGGCAGAGGTGAAAGTATGTGTGTGTGTGCTGAGAGAGCTGGGTAGAAGACATGTAACTTTATGGAAGGGAGCTTGTGTAGCTATATAGAAAAGAGGTGTAACTGCACATAGAAATATATTTGTGTGCAGGAAGAGATATGACTGTATGGTGAAAAAGCTATGTAAATGAGATGTATAGCTACTGCTGTGTGGAGATTGTAACTGTGTGGAGACAAGGAAAATAAAGCTGAATAGAAAAGAGATAAAACTGTGCAAAAGAGGTTTGTGGCTGAGTGGAGAATGTATGGAGAATGTAACAATGTGGAATGTAACTATGTGGAGCAAGAGACTTTCAGAGAGGATTTTTTAAGATGACGTAAGAGAGAAAGTTACTATCAGAAAGCATCCGTGCTTCCTTATTTTATCCCTCAGATAAATAGAAACTTATTTCTAAATACCCCAGATAGAAAAAGTCTAGCATCTAGATAGAAAAGATTTTTTTTTCCTAATCACTCACTACTCTGAGGTCTTCTATTCACAACCATGGAGCAGTTCTGGGGAGCTGGCCTCTCAGGTCTGTGTTAACTCAAGGCATTCCGAGATGCTTTCAAAAGAATCACCACAATTGTTACCTTCTAGGAGTCTTTTTATCACAGGTCAATAGCCCTGAGTTGTGACAGTTCCATCAAGAAATATAATAACATCTTTCAAACTTTATTCTAAGAGTTAATTTTCCAGCCTGAGAAGTATGCTCAATCTAGAAAGGTCAAAAACATTAATATGGAATTTGAATAAGGTCCTCCCTTTTGCCTATTGGACAGCCTGAAGGTTACATTTTCTCATACGTTTCTCGGTATCAGAATTAATTTGTATGCTTTTAAAACAGGAGGCACGAACCCTGAATCCTCTTCATATGCATAAATTGGAAAAAAAAACTGACTGATGGGTATTGATGCTTGGGGAAAATTACTGTAAGTGTGCTGGTCACTGGTTAGCAAGTAACCTGATGGTGGAAGTGAAACATTGCAAACGATGCACTTGCTCTTCCTTTTCACTGTGTGGCACCTGAGATTTGCACAATAGTTACTGCTTATCATAAATTGAGGACCTGAGGCAGAGAGAAGCACTAACATCAGCACTGTCATGGAAAAGACCATTTCACCTGACCTTGAATTTGAAAGGGGGCAGCGAAGCTGTTCCTATGGGCTACAGATAAGGTCGCTTACAAAGAACTTAATGACATCACATTATAAACTAGCACAAGAGAAAGATTCCAGAGATGAAACGAGACTTTATTCATGCAATTACATGGTGTTAAGTGGCTAAGGCTCCACGTTTCGTGAATATGGAAAAATATGGATGTCTTGACCCTCTCTGATGTCTGTGGCTCATATTGAAGTATCTAAACCTGCCTGGTCTTTACTTTTATCCCTGACAAATACATACAATTTTGATAGCAGAATCCTGGTTCCACACTGTAAGCCTAACAACAGCTTGATCAACCTTGATCCTGATGGTAATCCTCTATGTGTTCTTACAAACACTACAATTTCTGAAAGGTACATGCATGAGGTCTGTGATGTGCCATGGCCTCTAAGCATCTCCATCATTTGAATGCTCAAACACACAACTAATATCAATCCTACATACTATTCTGGCATGTCTAATGGCTTGGAATAGCACCTTCTCTTCAAAGATCCTTTGTGGATTCTGAGCACTCTCTTTTTATCTTTGACTCTGAAGAAAAGTGGTAACATTCACCTCTGCAGATCTCGTCAGAGGAGGAGGTTATCATCAGGAATCAGAGCTTATGAATTATGACTTTTCAGTTACTCATAAACATGTGGATTATGCACTGTTGAACTGCAGATCTGGGGCTCACCTCTGCTTCTACAGAAGCTGTACTAGCAGTTGTCAATCACATAGTCTGAGACATAAGGAAGGAGTTATAAACCATTTTATAGTCCTATACAAATGGAACTAATTTTAACCAAATGTAGACAGTAATGCTAACACCAGCCTTCTGAGAGAATAAAATATGCTAATTTATTTTAAGGGGCTGTAGGTTGTCACTTAATAATGACTACACCAGCATCACAATCTCAAATCTTCAGGATGAGTCTTCCTATGGAATACTGATCTGTTATTTTATTTCATTAACATGCTAGATATCTTTTTCTTTTGTATTTATTCTTCTCTCATATGTAACACATGACTGCAGTTTCCTCTCCCTCTCTTCCCACCCTCTCTCCTCCTACCATCATCCCCTTATGCCCTAGAACCAGCCCCCATTCAGTTCCCTTCAGAAAAGAGCAGACCTTGCAGGGACATCAACCAAAATACTGGGTAACAAGCTGCAATAAGACCAGGCACATATTTTCACATTAAAGCTAGATGAGATAACCCAGTAAAAGGAAAAAGGATCCTAAAGCCAGGCAAAGGAGTCAGAGACAGCACCCACACCCATTGTTAGGTATCCCACAAGAACACCAAGCTACACAACAATAACATATATGCAGAGGACCTTGGTCAGACCTATACAGGCTCCCTGATCTCTGTGAGCTTCCTTGGTCTCTCTGATGACAATTATGCTAGGCTTGGTTCCAGCACATCATACAGGTGTAATAAATTTTAGGTCAGAGGTTTTTTGGCTGGATTGGTGTCCCTATCCCTCCAATTGAGGCCTTTCCTAATTACCTAGATTGACTGGTTCAGGCTTCATGTCCCCCAGTACTAGGAGACTTCACTAGTGTCGTCCTCAAGATTCCATGGAGTTTCCATTGCAGTAGGTTTTTATCTCGTTCTGGAAAAGCTCCCAATTCCAGTCATCTCTCCAGTATTATCTCTCTCCTTCTGCCCCTGCCTGATCTTGCCTGTGCCCATCACCACCCAACTCACAATCTACCCATGAAATCTATTTTACTTCTGCTTCCCAGAAAGAGTCTTGTACCTCCCACCTTTTAAGGTCTCCTGGCTACTTAGCCTCTCTGGGTCTGTGGATTGTAGGATTATTAGCCATTACTTTACAGATAATATATGATTTTAAGTAAGTAATCCCATGTTTGTCTTTCTGGGTCTGGGTTACCTCACTCAGGATGATCTTTTCTAATTCTATTCAATTGCCAGCCAATTTCCTGATGTCATTGTTTTAAATAGCTGAGTAATATTCCATTGAATAAATGTATCACATTTTCTTTATCCATTTTTCATTTGAGGGACATTTAGATTGCTTTCAGTTTCTGGCTATTATGAATAAAGCTCCTATGAACATAATTGAGCAAGTGTCCTTGTGATAGGACAGAACATCCTTTGGGTAAATGCCCATGAGGGGTATAGCTGACTCTTGAGTTAGATGTATTCCTAATTTTCTGAGAAACTTCCATATTGATTTCCAAAGTGTCTGTACAAGTTGCACCAGCAATGAAGGAGTATAGTTCTTGCTCCTCATCCTCACCTCATCCTCATGAGCTGTCACTTGTGATTTTTTATCTTAGCCATTCAAACAGGTTTAATATAGAATCTCAAAGTTGTTTTGATTTGCATTTCCTTGATGGTTAAGGATGTTGAACATTTCTTTACATTTTTGTCAGCCAATTGAGATTCTTCTGTAGAAAACTATCTGTTTAGACCCATTATTTAATTGGATTATTTAGTTTGGTGATGTATTTTGGATATTAGCTCTCTAACTGATGAATTGGTAAAAAACTTTTCTCAATCTTTTGTTTTCCATTTTTTATTAATTAATTTTTTTCATTTATTTTAAATCCTGATCTCATTTTCCCCTCCTTCCTCTCCTCCAGTTCCCTTGTCCCTAACTGCCCTTAATCCCCCATTCAATCCTCCTACCTTCACCTCTGAAAGGTGCAGGCCTCCCATGGCTATCAACAAAGCATGGCACATCAAGTTGAAGTAAGACCAAGTTCCTAACCCCTGCATCAAGGCTAGCTGAGGCAATCCAATGTGGGGAATAGGTTCCTAAAAGCCATCTCAAATGCCAGGGATAAGTTCTATCCTGTCCATGCGTCCTGATCTATCCTATTGCTCATGGACCCACAAGAAGGCCAAGCTACACAATTGTCACACACATGCTGAGGGTCTAGGTTGGTCCCATGCAGCATCACTGTCTCTCTATTCAGAGTCCTTGAGCTCCCAAGAGCTCAGGTCAGCTGTCTCTGTGGGTTCCCCCATCATTACCTTGACCTTCGTAGCTCATACAATCCCTCCTCCCTCTTTTCAACAGGACTCCCAAAGCTTGGCCCACTGCTAGGCTGTGCATCTCTGAATCTGCTTCCATCTGGATGAAGGCTCTATAATGACAGTTAGGTAGTCAACAATTATTACAGGAGATGGCCCGTTCAGGCAACTGTTCCACTGTTGCTAGGAGTCTTAGCTGGGGACTCTCCATGGCACCAGGTTTCTCTCTAGCTCCAACACGCCTCCCCCATCAAGACATCTCTTTCATTACTCTCTCCTTTTATCCCAGCTCCAATGTGCCCAACCCAATCCCCCATGTACCTATTCCCCCCTTCTTCCTCTCCACCCCACCAGTTTATCTAAGTAATATCTTCTATTTTCCATTCCCAGGAAAATCTGTGTCCTTCCTTGGGACCTGCTTGTTATATAACCTCTCTGGGGCTTCAGATTGTAGCCTGTAAAAAGAGCAAGTAACAAATAAAGGCAGACTTATTAGAATTATAGCCGAGTTCTCAATGGAGACACTAAAAGCCAGAAGGTCCTAGACAAATGTTTTGCAGACACTAAAAAACCACAGATGCCATCCCAGACTATTATACCTAACAAAACTTTCAATCACCATAAATAGAGGAGACAAGATATTTCACAATAAAACCTGATTTCTCAATACCTATCCACAAATCCATCCCTACAGAAAGTACTAGAAGTAAAACTTCAACCCAAGGAAGGTAGCTTCACCCACAAATACAGAGGCAATAGATAACACCACACCAGCAAAACTCAAAGAAAAGAAACACACACACACACACACACACACACACACACACACACACCAACATTACCCAAACCAAAAAATAACAGAAATTATCAATCACTGGTCATTAATATTTCTTATCAATGGTCTCAATTCACCTGTGAAAAGAATGGATATGAAACAGGATCCATCCTTCTGCTGCATACAAGAAACACACCTCAAATTCAAAGACAGAATTACCTCAGAGTAAATGATTGGGAAAAGATTTTTCAATTAAATGGACCTAAATATCAAGCTGGTGTAGCTAACCTAATATCTAACAAAATAGACTTCAAACTGAAATTAATCCAAAACTTGGAGAATGGCATTTCATATTCATCACAAGAAAAATCTATTAAGATGAAGTCTCAATTCTGAACATTTATGCCCCGAATACAGGGACACCCAGATTTGTAAAAGAAACATTACTGAAGCTTAAATCACATTTCAAACCCCACACACTAATAGTGGGAGACTTTAATACTCCTCTCTCACCAATGAACAGGTCTGCCAGACAGAAATCTAACAGAGAAAAAAGGGAACTACCAGATGTTATGACTCAAGTGGACTTAATAAGACATCTACAGAACATTCTACCCAAACCCAAAGGAATATTCCTTCTTCTCAGCACAGTAAGATGGATTTTCTAAATGGTCTTGTTAAATAAAACACAGAGGCAGAGATAGGGGTGAAAGTCTGACAGAGATCAGAGGAATTAGGAACAGCCACCAGCCTAACCTTAGACTGCCACCACCACTTCCAAAATGGAAAGAGAGTTCCACTTCCTTATACCATCACTTTTATATCCCTTTCTGTTCTGTTCGCCCATTGGCTTTTTCAGCCTAGCTACATCACTTCCTCCTATGGCCCACTTCTGTCACTTCCTGCCTGTCTGTGTAGACATCCAGAATTCTATGTTTGATGCTGAGATTAAAGGCGTGTGTCTCCATGCTTGACTGTTCCTAGTGTGACCTAGAACTCACAGGGATCCAGAGAGACCCTGCTTGCTAAGTGATGGGATCAAGGGCCTGTGCTAATTTTGCAAGGCTAGCAGCTGACCTTGTTCCTCTAATCTTCAGATAAATTTTATTGGGGGACATAGATAAAATACCACCACACAGCACTTCATGTGCTTATCTAAAATTAACCAAGTGTTTGGTCACAAAGCAAGTCTCAACAGATACAAAAATGGAATAATCCCCTGTAACTTACAGTATCACCATAAAGTTAGAGTTCAAAAACAACACAAGATACAGTTATTTTATTATCTGGGATTGTTTTAGCTATCCTGGGTTTTGTGTTACTATATACAGCTGAAAATTATCCTTTAAAGATGATGTCTGGGTCCATCCATTTTGTTTCAAAAGGAATAATTTCATTCTTTATAGTTGGATAAAACTCTTCATGAAATATTCTCTTTGACCGTCTGCTCACAAACATCTAGGCTGATTCCTCATAACATGAGGAATATTTATCAGCATTTTGAATAGCACCACAGTAAACATGGATGTGCAAATATATCTATGATATTCTGACTTACAGTGGTATGTATAGGTCATAGGCTCATGCTAATTTTTTTGTCTTCTGAGGAATCTTCATAGTGGTTTCATAGTGGCTGCATCAGCTTAGATGTCAACTGCTGTTTATAGGATCCATTTCATCCAAATCCTCACCAGTGGTTTCTACTGTTTGTTTTCATTCATTCGTTCAATTCACTCACTTATTTATTTGTTTATATTTTATATGCATTGGTGTTTTGCCTGCATATTTGTCTATGTAAGGGTGTCATATTTTGAAATTAGTGACAGTGGTTAATTGTCATGTGGGTGCTGGGAATTAAACCCAGGTCGTCTGGAAGAGCAATCAGTGCTGTTAATCAGAGTCATCTCTCCATCCCCCTGTTTGTTTTCTTAATGGTAATCCTTGTGACCCGAATAAGATGGATCTATGTGTACAATCCTTTCCAGTTTGTTGCCTACCTAGGGCCTATTGGGGGAAATTATTAAGGCAACTCCACGTAGTTAACAGAAGGTTTATTTAGGGATTTAGGGCAACTTACAGCAAGTAAAGGGACTGGCCACAGGGTCCAGGAGAGGTGAGGTGCAGTCCAGCGGTGTTCTCTGGAGAACTCAGCTTGGTCCAATGTCCAACGTCCAGGATCCAGGAACCAAGAGCTCTGGCAGGGACTCATCCCAGTCTTAATGGCTCCCCAGTCTTAAGGGCTCCTCTCTTGGCTCCGCCCCCAAAAGGGGAGGTCCTAGGCAGGCGTGGCAGTTACCGGAAGCCTCAGTAAGGGTTATGCTTCCAGGTCATAGCTGGAACTGCTGCCCACTACAAGTGCCGGACTGTTAACAGCAGCCAGTTCATATCTCATATTTCTAAAACATTTTCAATAAACAGATGTGTTTCCAGAATACATTAATGGTGCCAAGGAACTGAGAAATGAGGCCCCAGGATCCTGGATGAGTTTAACTTCTCAGAACATACAATGATCTGACATACTGCAGAACTACCCCCAAGTCTGTCTGGCCCTGCTCTCAGGCTTTTAATCTTCCCTTTGCTCCATGTCTTCACACAGAGGACATGGTTCATTTGCCTTCCTTCTGAGTCTTTTATGTAATTTTTTGGTTAGAATATAGAGTCATAGGATTCATTTTCTCATCTTCATGCATTTATGTCATTATACCAAGGTCTCATATTTTGGCACACTAACTGTCATAGTCATTTCCCCCCAGATTGCTCCCTTCCTTCCTCCTGTGACTCACTTTTCTTATATCCCATTGAATGTGTTTTGTTACCTTCTCTATTTCCAGCCATTCTTTGAGAATTTTCTACAGAGTTTTTACCATATCCAAGTCTCCCTGAACACCTTCCATATTCACCCTCTTCCCTGTCTAACCAAATTCATTTATTCTCCCATTCTGCACATATCAAGTACAATTTGTGATACTTATATATTTATGAATATATAGCCCTTCACTGAAGTGTGAGCAGCCTATAATCTTAAAGAAAGTTGACTTTCCAGAAAGCATAATCTGAAAATATCTTCTTGACTAGAGTTAGGGTGCTATGTGCATCTCCCATGTCCTTGCTCTGAGCTGGTATGGACTCAGCTGCATGGGCTGGTTTGTACTGTGTCAACCATCTTGTGTTCATATATGTAGCTTTCCAGATCTGCTTGAAGGATACCATTTACTTGTAGGCATTCACCACCTCTGTTTCTTACAATATTTCCTTTGCTGCTTCTGCAATGATTCTTGAGCCTTGTGGGGAGGGTGAAACATATTTCATTTAGAGCTGAGAATTCCTTAAGCCCTTATTTTCTGTAGCTTGGCCAGTTGTGTGTCTCAGAAATAGAAACCTTTCTGATGAGGGCTTGGAGAACTTTGGGTATAATGATAAAACATTATTACTCAGTCTGTTTAACATTACATAATTTTCATAGAATAATTGTAATAAGTTTTCCTATAGGGCCTAGATAGACACAGATTTTTATCTCAGCAATGGTATCAGTATGGGTTTCAACTTGTAGAGTAGACCTTAAATCAAATCATACAGAATTTAGTATATTCGATGATCTCTATTCCATTATTGTACCAGAGGGCATGTCTTGTCAAGCCAGCTGTTATTGTAGCTCACACTTCACAACTGGATAAGACTAGTGATTTACTTTCTTCTGGAGAGCATGCACATGTTCTAGCATTCTAGTAGGAATGAAGCTTCAAGGCCAGTACCAGCTTAATATCTGCATGTTCTGTGACTCAAATATATATTGCCTTCAGCAATAGGGTCTACTGGGAATTCCTTTTTATCTTTTTTTTATTTATTTTACATCACAGATGAAGTCCCCCCCTTCTCCTCTCAATCTCTCTCCCCCATAGCTCCTATTACCATCCCCCAACCCACTCCACCTTCATTTGAGTTTAGAACAGCTCTCCCATTGATATCAATCAAACATGACATATAAAGTTGTACTAAGACTAAGCACCTCCTCATCAATTAAGGCTGAGAAAGGTGACCCAGTATGAGCGGTAGGGTTTTGAAAGCCAGTAAAAGTGTCAGAGACAGCACCCACTGTTAGCAGTCCCACAAGAAGACCAAGCTATACAACTCTAATATATATGCAGTGGCCTAGGTCAGTCCCATGGAGGCTCTCCAGCTTTGAGTTCAGTCTTTGTAAGTTCCTATGAGTCAAGTTAGTAGATTCTGCGGGTTTTCTTATGTTGTTCTTGCCCCTCTGGCTCCTACAGTCCTTTCTCCCTGTCTTCTGCAGGATTCCCCAAGCTCTGCCTAATGTTTGGCTCCAGATCTGCATTATGTTTTCATCAGTTCCTGGGTGAAGCCTCTCTGATGACAATTGAGCTAAAAATCAATCTATGATTATAGCAGAATACCATTAGAAATCATTACATTGATATTTTTTCTCCAGTTGTGTTTGGTTTTATTCCAGGTCTCTGGGTGATCCAGCCTGTCTGTCCTGGTGCTCTATGAAGTGTTCGTTTTGGACTTACTCTCTGGGCATGTGTTTCAGTCTAGACCAGTCATTGATTGGGCATTTTCTCAATCTCTAGGTCACCTTTACCCCAGCATATTCCATTGGCAAGATCAACTGTAGGTCAAAGATTATGTAGCTAGGTTGTTTTCCCAATCTCCCCACTTGAAGTTACCTGGTCACAGCTGATGGTCAGTTCAGGCTACGTATCTGCTATTCCTAGGATGCTTATCTTGGAGTCATCCTATAGATTCCTGGCAGATTCCGTTGCATATTTGCAAGCTCTTGAGGATAACCCATAGCAACAGCATGGCCTGAAATATTTTGGGCTTATGCGAACTCATGACCAACAACTCTGAAATGTTTGTTAGTCTATAGTGTTTAGTAGGATCCTTACTCCACTATAGGTAACTTCAATTTAACTATGTTTATATGGTTTTATAGTTTAGGAAACCTCTACAATAGCAGAATGATTTCCATATGACTTTTTCAAAATGTCTTTAGAGCTATTTTCCCCTCTAAATATTCCCTCCTCTTTCCTGCTCTATCATCCTACATACCTATTTAACCCTTCCTGTTCCATTAATCTCTTTTAAACTTTAAACCATTGTTTCCCAGTCCTTCAAAGCCCCTTCCTCATGACCCCTTACAAATTTAGACAACAATGGGTATTCCAAGTGAAACATCCATATCTGAAGATTAAGAGCTAACATTCACAAATAAGAGAAAATACATGACCTTTATCTTTTGGGGTCTCTATTTACCTCACTAAGAATGCTTTTGTCAATTTGCCCGAATGTTTGTTTCCTCTGCTTTTCTTTTTCTTTAGACACAGGGTTTCTCTCTGTATCTCCGGCTGTCTTAGAAGTCATTCTATAGACCAGACTACTCTTGAACTTGGGAATCTCCCTGCCTCTGTCTCCAGAGTGCTGGGATTTTGGGATTAAAGGCATGTGCAACCAATGCCTGGCTAAATTTACCTCACTTAATAATAAATTAATATTCTTTTGTGTAACATTATCACATTTTGATTATCCATTCGTCACTTGATTTTGATTAAAACTACTTCTACTTTCTGGCTATTGTGATTAGAGCAGCAACAAATAAAAATAAAAATAGATATACATTATGTGGTCAAGTTATACCAATCTTATGCATATAATTTCATTATTTTTATCACTGCATAAAATTCCAATTTTCTGTATTCTTTTTATTTATTCTTCTCTCATGTCTTCTGAGAGTAGACTCCTGCCTTCTACTCCTCCTAGCAACCCCACCTTCTCTTTCCATCAGAATCATTGCTTCTCCCTTTCCCTCCATAAAATAGCAATCCTCCAAGGATATCAACTAAACACAGCATAACAAGATTCAAAAAGACTAGACACAACCCTCATATCAATGCAGGGAAGGTAACGAAGTAGCAGCAAAATGGTTCCAAGATCAGGCAAAGGAGTTAGACATATCCCTACCCCCACTGCTGGAAGTACCACAAAAACCCCAAGGTTAACACTCACAACATATATGCAGAGGATCTAGCACAGACCCATGTAGTTTCTGTAATTGCTCCTTCAGTCTCTGTGAGACATGATAAACCTCACTTAGTTGATTCTGTAGGCCATATTATCTTGGTGTCCTGGAACCCTCTGGCTCCTAGAATTCCTCCTCTTCTTCCATTGGCTCCTACTTTTTCTTTATCCATTTGTTAGTTGATGGTCACTTAGACTTGTTGCATTTCCTTTCTTTTGTGAAATACTGCAGTGATAAGAATAGATATCTAACAAGCTTTCTGACATGTTGGCTTACAGTCCTTTGGCAGTGTACCGGGAGTGCTATATTTAGATCAAATTCTAGTACTACTTTCAATTTTTTGAGGAACTTCCAAACTGTTGTAGCAACTGAATGAATTTGAGTTCCCACTCGAAGTATATAAAAGTTCCTCTTTTTCCAGTTCCTTACTGGCATTCACTGTCTGTAATTTTTCCATGATAGCCATTGTTTTTTGCCATTATTTTATTTCATATCTATGTAAAATGTATTGTTTACATATTCACCCTCCCCTACACTCTTTTATCCTTATTCCTTTTGGTCTCCTCCCCTTCTTCAAATCTTCTTCTGATATTCTCTTCAGAGAAAGGTTCAGATAAAAAAAGATCACATTAAATTTCACTTCCCAAGTTTCCATCCAAAGCTATCTCCTCATGGTCATAGGACAGCACCTTGGTGACTTACCTGTGTGGGTGCCCAATTCTTGAATGGAGGACTAATTTTGTTAGATGACTATGAAAAACCTCTTATTCAGAGACTGGAACTTTTTTCTGATCTCACAACTAAAGTTAATATTATCCCTTGAAGTCACTTAAGTTTTAAGGTTGATATCCTGCTGGGTCCTCAGTGTATCTGTTTAATATTTGCTAGATATAAAAGAAAACAACAACAAAAATACTATCTAACAACCAATCTTACTTGCCTTGAATTTCCATTGTCACCAGCTTTTATATACTAACATGATGTAGAGCTTTGATCTTCAGATAGGCACACTTTTAATCCCTGATCCAGAGAGTAATGTATATGTGTCTATATCTGTGTTATGATAGTTATTTGCTGAAAACCAGAAACAAATAGACAATGGGCTTGAAAAAATACCCACCATCATGAATATCTTCCTTTTAACTTTCATGTTCTACTTCAGTTACAGCTTTAAGTAACTCTTCACTCTGCAATGGCATCAGAACATTTGAAATTAAACTACATAAAGACCAAATTTTTAATGGTATGGGCTCTCCTTTTTATAAGAGATTATCTACATAAGTTTATTTTATTATAAAGAAACAATTTACCTAAGCTGATTTTTTTATTTAAGGAATTTTTTTACTCATTTTGCATACCAACCACAGATCCCCCTCTCATTCCTTCTCATGCTCTCCCTAGCCTTCCCCCATGACCCACACCATCCTTTCTTCCAAAAGGTAAGGCCTGCAGTGATGAGGAGACAAAGCCTGGTACATTCAGTTGAACCAGGACCAAGCCTGGTTCTTTCCCCTTGCATCAGGGCTGAGCAAGGCATTCCACTACAGGTAACGGGCTCCACAAAGCCAGCTCATATATCAGGGATAGATCCTAATCACACTGCCAGGAGCCCCTCAAAGAGACCAAGCTACACAACTGTCTCCCATATGCAGAGGGCCTCATCCAGTACCATGCAGGGTACACAGCTATAAATCTAAAGTTCATGAGTTTCCATGAGCTTGTTTCAGTTCTCTCTGTAGATTTCCCAATCGTGATCTTGAACCCCCTTGCTCATAAAATCACTCCTCTATCTCTTTGAGTGGACTCCCAGAGCTCAGCCTGGTGTTTGGCTGTGGATCTCTGCATGTGCTTCCATCAGTTACTGGATGAAGGCTCTATGATGACAGGGTATTCACCAATCTGATGACCATGGTAGGCCAGTTCAAGCATCCTCTCCACTATTGCTAGTAGTTTCAACTGGGGTCATCTTAGTGGATTCCTGGGAACTTCCCTAGCACCAGGTTTCTCCCTAACCCCATAATGTCTCCCTCTATCAAGATATCTCTTTATTGCTCTCCCACTCCATCCCTCCTCCAGCTCAACCATCTCATTCCCTCATAGTCTCATCCTCTATCCATCCCCTTTAGTGCCCCTTCTTACCCCAGTTTACTCAGGAGATTTCATCTATTTCCCCTTCCCAGGATGATCCATGAATCCCTCTTAGGGTCATCCTTGTTAGCTAGCTTCTCTGAGCTGTGGGTTGTTGTAGTGGGCAGCAGTTCCAGCTATGACCTGGAAGCATAACCCTTGCTGAGGCTTTGGGTAACTGCCACGCCTACCTTGGACTGCCCCCCCCAGGGGGCGGAGCCTAGAGAGGAGCCGTTAAGAATGAGGAGCCGTTAGAAAGAAGGTCAGTCCATGCGGGAGCTCTTGGTTCCTGCATCACGGACGTTGGAGGGTGGACTAAGCAGAGTTCTCCAGAGAACACCGCTGGACTGCACCTCATCTCTCCTGGACCCTGTGACCTACCCCTTTACTTACTGTAAGTTGCCCTAAATCCCTAAATAAACCTTTAGTTAACTACGTGGAGTTGCCTTAATAATTTCCCCCTATAGGTTGTAGTCTGGTTATCCTTTGCATTACATCTAGTATCCACTCATGACTGAGTACATATTATGTTTGTCTTTGTGAATCAGGGTTACCTCATTCAGGATGAAATTTTCTCGTTCCATACATTTGCCTTCAAATTTGATGATGTCATTATTTTTACAGCTGGGTAATATTCCATTGTGTATATGTACCACATTTTCTTTATTCATTTTTTGGTTGAGGGGCATCTAGGTTGTTCACAGGTTATGGATATTATGAATAATGCTCCTATGAAAATAGTAGAGCATGTGTCCTTCTGTTATGATTGAGCATTTCTTGGGTATATGCCCAAGAGTGGTGTCATTGGGTCTTGAGGTAGATTGACTACCATTTTTCTGAGAAGACACCATATTTACTTGAAAAGTAACTGTACAAGTTTATACTCCCACTCAACACCAAGGAGGAGTACTCCTCTTGCTCCACATCCTCTCAAACATAGACTGTCACAGCATTTTTTATCATGGCCATTCTGACAGATGTAAAAGTGTATTTCAGAGTCCTATTTGATTTGCATTTTCCTGATGACTAAGGATGTTGAGCAATTCCTTAAATGACTTTCAGCTATTTGGGATTCTTTTGATGAGATTCTTTGTCTAGATCTGTAGCCCATTTTTTAATTGGATTGTTTGGTATTTTGATGTCTAGTTTTGTGAGTTCTTTATGTATTTGGAGATCAGCCCTTTGTCAGATGTGGGATTGGTGAAGATCTTTTCCCATTCTGTAGGCTGTCGTTTTGTCTTATTGACTGTGTCCTTTGCCTTACAAAAGCTTGTCAGTTTCAGGAGCTTCCAGTTATTAATTGTTGCTCTCAGAGTCTGTTCTACTGGTGTTATATTTAGAAAGTGGACCTCAAAAGAACAATACTCAACTTCATATGGAAAAACAAAAAAAGCCCATTATAGCTCAAACAATCATGTACAATAAAGCCACTTCTGGAGGCATCACCATCCCTGATTTAAAGCTATGACTATAGAGTTAAGTAATAAAAACAGCTTGGTATTGGCCCTTCCTTCTGATGAGCTCTCCTCAAAGTTCTCAACACTTGCTTCCATATCTTTAGTTACAATTGAATATGTAGAGTTGCCTGAAAGTAATGGCAATGCCATTTAATTAATACCAAAACCTCTGTAAGCTGTGTTTCCATAGCTTCACTTCATTTTGTTATTTTTTAAAAGATTTTCTATTCATTTTACATACTAATCACAAATCCCTCTCTCCTCCCTATTCCCACCTCCCAGACTTTCCCCCAACCCACCCCCTGTTTCTACCTCCACCAAGAAAAGGTCTCTCATAGGGAGTCATCAGGGCCTGGCACATTCAGTTGAGGCAGGTTCCAGACCCTCCTCTTTGCACCAAGGCTGCACCGGGTGTCCCACCATAGGTACTGGGCTCCAAAAAGCCAGCTCATGTACCAGAGATGGGTCCTGATCCCATTGCCAGGGGGACCCCCAAAGAGTTCAAGCTAAACAACTGTCTTGAGTATCCAGAGGTCATAGTTCAGTACCCTGGGGGCTCCACAGCTATTGGTCCACAGTTCATGCATTTCTACTAATTTAACTGGCCATCTCTGTACATTTTCCCATCATTATCTCGATGCCGCTTGATCATAGAATCCCTCCTCTCTCTCATTGATTGGACTCCTGGATCTCAGCCTGGCACCCGGCCATGGATCTTTGCATCTGTTCCCATCAGTCTCTGGATAAGGGATCTATGGCAACAGTTAGGGTATTCATCCATGTGATCACCAGAGTAGGCCAGTTCAGGCACCCTCTCGATTATTGTCAGTAGTCTAAGGTGGGGTCATCCTTGTGGATTCCTGGGAACTTTCCTAGGACTCTGTTTCTCCCTATTCCCATGATAAATTAAGACATTACTCTATTTTCTTTTAACAGACATTTTAATAATTGCAATACTGTTGTTCCTCAGAAGGGAAGTTTCCAATGACCCCTCCAAATCCTGGAGTCTCCTTACCCTCAGAGTGATTTCCTTCAGTCCTCAGAGATGTCTGAAATCCTTTGTCCTTCTTCAAGCTCCACATTGGGCACTAATATGTTGTATATTGTGTATGGATGTAGGTTCAGGCACATATGTAGAAAGTTCTACAGAGGCACATTAAGGATGAATTATCCTTTTCTAGCTGTAAGATGGATTCACTTGCATAGACTGAACCACTCTTGGTCAGCAAAGGATCCTTTACTGTTTTACAAATCACATGTTTAGCAAGTCAATTCGATATAACACAGTCTTTGACCTAAGCCCTAAAGAGGGATAATGTCAAGTGCAAATTCTCAGTAACAATACCATAGTTTGTTTGATTGCTGTTACCAAGGTTGAATAGGCTTTGATACCCTCAGAAAACTTTCAGATAAAACTTAAAACAGAAGTTATGGAGACAGGAGTAAAAATCACAAAAGGCAGATCAAGGCTAGATGCTAACACTCCAGTGTCAAACTGGCTATAGCTTGTGGGAATTCTTCTGTCAGGTTTCTGTGAGTCCAGAGTGAGTTCAAGAATATCCAGAAGTAAACAGTGAGACCCTGTATCAAAGAAAATTTGAAAATGTTGATCATACCCTTCTAAGGAACACTTATAAAACTCATTTTTTCACCCATTTGATTTGGGTAGAATCATGTCTTTGTTTCTGTCATTGATATACCTTCTGGGCGAAGTAGCCATTCAGTATTCATGCATCCCTAAGAAACCTTCACCAAAAATACCAAAGCATAACAAGAGCTGGGTAGGAAGCTGACCATGATAAGAAACCTACAGCATTGTGAATGTGGTATGGCTGTAATGATAGAAAACCAAGCAGAAACTCTGTCAGAAAAAGATTAGGTCTGAGGCCCTTCAGCTGAAGTTGTTGATTCAGGAAGACATGAGAATTATTTCTAGTTAAATCCTGGCCTTTGGTGAAGAGGATCATCCAAGAAGATGTAGATGGGTATAAGGGAGATGCTCTGTAAGAAGAGATCAAAGTCAGACATGGGTTTGCAAGCCTAGCACACAGGAAACTGACTGAGAAAGGAAAGGAGATTGAGTCCTGACTGAGTTTCAGGAGGCTTTGTGTCAGAAACCAAAAACAAAACCAAAGAACCACACTGAATCAGAGACCACATGTTTTGGAGCCCCACCCTCCATGGCACTGGGAAAACAAAAGTCACTTGCCTAGAAAGAGTAGTTCCGTTTTGTCAAGGACTGCTTGTACAAAATACTCCTGACAAGGAGACACCGTACTGTGCAGGCCGTATACATTGTGCCTGTCATTTCGCAAGAGGACGAATCATCTGCAAACTTCTGGCAAGTGGAAGATGCTATGATCCCCACCCTCACAGTTCTGCTCTGTCTTGGTGAGAAATGGAGTTGTGGAGAGAGAATTATATTCTGAGAAGCAGTGCACCTCACAGCAAAGCATTCACCCATCAGAGTGTCTCAGTAGCTCAGAAGGGATGTGGAAGTGGAGGTCCTGCTCAGGCTTCAAGTACATACTCTCACAGGTAACTCTCTTGCAGGACTGAGTCTGGGCCCCAGGAACCCAGTGCTGGCAGGTGAGTGACAAACCTACGCTCAGGATTTCTAGGGTGTAGATCCTCAGTGGGGATCAAAGGTCAGTTCTGAAGAAAAGAGATGGAGAAGAGCTGGTGTGGGCTGTTGCTGGTGTTGCCTGCAAGGTCCTGAGATTGAAAGCTTGGAATTAAACTGCATGTCCTCTGGACAAACATCCATTTTGTTGTTGTTGTTGTTGTTTGGTTTGGTTTGGTTTGGTTTGGTTTTAGGGCAGCTCTATAAACTTACACTCAGAGCTGTGCCAAGTAATGTAATAATTGGGAAGCAGGTAACTATAATTTTGAAGGCCCCTTAGAAGCCCAGAAATAGCATTTCTATAAAGAAGGAAACCCAGATTTCCAAATACCAACAACTCATAAAGGCACCGCAAAAAAGGACAAGATATTTATCTCACCCAGTAGAAGTCACAGTGCAGGCCAACATTGGTGTTATTATAAAAAGCCCTGCTGGCACATCAAAACACAGTGACACATTGGAGCTGGTGGTGACAGGCAAGAGGACTGTTACCCTTCACTAGGATCTGTCCTGAGCAAATGACTATATTCATTGTGGGGTTCATTTGACAAATTCTGGAACAGGGATGACCATGTTAGCAATATAAGTCTACTAAGAGGGTTCCTCTTCTCTCCCAGGAGTCTACTCCAGCAAAGTCACCCTTTCATCTGTGTCCAGCCCTGTGGTGTCCTCAGGAGATTATGTGACACTTCAGTGCTCCTCACAAGAGGAATATAACAATTTCATTATAATGAAGGAAGATCAGATATTCTCCATGCCCATGGCCTCTCAGAACACATACACTGGTGTATTCCAGGCCCTTTTCAGAGTGGGTCCTATGACTCCAAACCAGAGATGGAGATTCACATGCTATGGCTATTACTGAAACAGCTCACGGCCATGGTCAGTCCCCAGTAACCACCTAGAACTCTGGATCTCAGGTAAAGAAGCTCTAGACTTTGCTTGAATGATAATTGACCTGACACAGGATCACAGTGAGGACCTTATATATAGTGGGTTAATAAACTCATGCTTCTGAGCCCATTTTCACAGAATGTGGGAGACAACAGGATTTAAGATGAAGAAACAAGGGTGGATAATAACAGTGGAACTCAAGAGTACTTAGAAATCTGGAGTCTTTATGTGCCCTTCTGCCTTTGCCAACAGCTGAAGTATCATTTGAAAGTGCAATCTTCATGCAAGTGTCCTAGGAGATGCATCTCATTTTATTTTACTTTGTGTGGATACTACACAATTCCACCATCACGGCTGAGCCAGTCACTCTAATCACATCAGAGAGTTCTGTTACCCTCTGGTGTGATGGAACATGAGAAACCCAAATGTATGTGCTACACAAAGAGAGAAACCTAGAATACTGGGGCAGACAGACCCAAAAGAATCACAACAATGAGGCAAAGTTCACCATCCCTTCAGTGACAACACTGCATACAGGGTGATATTAATGTTACACTTACCACTTTGCTGGATGGTCAGAATGCAGTGATACCCTGGATCTTTTGGTGACAGGTCAATGAACACTCAGGAATTATATGGATTGCCAGATGAGACTCTTCAGAAAAGTCTGGTCTAAATGTATCCCCACTCATTACTCAGGTCTGGGGGATAATCCGGACTGAGTGAAACCACTTAATATTCCATATGTATCTCTCCTAGGTGTCTACAACAAACCTACCCTATCTGCATGGCCAAACCCTGTTGTAACCTTAGGAGGATCTGTGACCCTCTCATGTATCTCAAATCAGAGATACAATGGGTTCATTTTAATTAAGGATGAACAGTTCTTCAGCTCCATGGGCTCACAATATGTATATTATGGGCTGTCTTCAGCGAGGTTCCAAGTGGGTCCTATCACTCTCAGTGAAAGATGGAGTTTTAGATGCTATGGGTATTACTCAAACAAGCCTCAAGTGTTGTCAAAAGGGAGTGACATCCTGGAACTTTTAGTCTCAGGTGAGGAAGCCCCAGCCTCTCTATTGAATGACGCTGAACCTGAAACAGGTTTTCCCAGGACACATTAAAATGTGACAAGCACAAAGAAGGACAGGTATAATAGGTACTGATACAGATGCAGACTGTGGGAGTCAAGATACAAAAACCAATGGAGAGTGTTGTGAAAATGGAACCTGGGAGGGTCAGCAGAGAGATGGATTTTCAGATTGCTCCATGTGTCCTTTTGTTGTTCAGGGCTCAACTACAAGTTTCACATTTACTGTACAACTGTTTAAAGTCCATCATCGTCTCACATATTTCTATGCAGGGACCCTCCAGAAACCCACCATCTGGGCTGAACCAGGCTCTGTGATCTCCTCTGGGAATCCTGTGACAATCTGGTGTGAGGGAACTATGGAAACCCAAATATATTTCCTCTATAAGAAGGAAGCCCAGCACCCTGGGGCAGATTAACTGCACCAGTGCCTGATCACAAGGCCAAGTTTATCATCCAATCCATGACAGAGTATACTTCAGGGCTATATCACTGTTACTCTTATAACTCTGCTGGGTGGATTCAGCACAGTGACTCCCTGGAGCTGGTGGTGACAGGTGAGAGTAGACCTCCCCAACCCCGGGACCTGCCTTGAACAAAGGGTCATGTTCACTTCTGGGTGCCTCTCTCAAATACCAGAAGAGGGGCAAATGTGTACCATAATGATTCCACTGAACAAGCTTCCTCTTCTCACCCAGGAGTCTACCGTAGCAAAGTCTTCTTGTCAGCACAACACAGCCATGTGGTGCCCTCAGGAGGGTATGTGACCCTACAATGTTCCTCACAAGAACAATATGACAGTTTTGTTTTAACAAAGGAAGATCAAAAATTCTCCAGGCCCATGACCTCAAAAAATACATACACTGGCGTATTCCAGGCCATGTTTACAGTGGGTCCTGTTACCCCCAACCAAAGATGGAGGTTCACATGCTATGGCTATTACTGGAGCAGCCATCAGCTGTGGTCAGTACCCAGTAACCACCTAGAACTCCTGGTCTCAGGTAAGAAAGTCCTAGACATTCCTTTGAATGATATTTGACCTGACACAGGATCACAAGGAAGGATCTGATATATGGTGGGTTAATGAACTCATGCTCCTGAGCCCAATTTCACAGAATGTGGGAGACAACAGAATTTGAGGTGCAGTAAGAAGGGTGGATAAAAGCAGTTGAACTCAGGAGTCCTTAGAAATCTTGAGTTTATGTGCCTTTTTGACTTTGCTGGCAGCTTAAGTGTCATTTTTCAAATGCTACTTTTGTGCAAATGTCCTAGGAGACATTTTCTTCTTCTTTGTGCAAGTGACCACCTTTTTACAAGTGTCCTAGGAGACATTTTCTTCTTCATTGGGGAACTATCCACCATCCCACCATCTGGGCTGAGCCAGGCATTATGAGGACATCAGAGAGTCCTATCACTATCTGGTTTGAAAGGACCTGAGAAACCCAAATGTATGTGCTACATAAAGAGGGAAGCCTAGAATTCTGGGACAGACAGACCCAAAAGTATCACAACAATAAGACCAATTCACCATCCCTTCTGTGACAAGACTGCATCCAGGGTGACATCACTGTTACTCTTACAACTCTGATGGGTGGTCATAACACAGTGATATCCTGGAGGTGGTGGTGACAGTTGAGTGGATACTCACGAGCCATATGGATCCCCCGATGTGACTCTTTGGAAAAGTTGGTTCTGAATATACCTGCAGTCATTAATCAGGTTTGGGGGTCAATCCAGACTGTGTGAATCCATTTAATATTCCATATGTATCTCTCCTAAGTGTCTACAACAAACCTACCCTGTCTGAAATGTCAAACCCTGTTGTAACCTTAGGAGCATCTGTGACCCTCTCATGTACCTCAAATCAAAGATACAACAGATTCATTTTAGTTGAGGAGAATCAGTTCTCCAGCATTATAGGTTCACAATATGTATATTATTGGCTTTCTCCAGGCATGTTCCAAGTGGGTCCCATCACACTCAGTGAAAGATGGAGTTTTAGATGCTATGATTATTACTCAGGAGAGCCTCAAGTATTGTCAGAATGGAGTGACATCCTGGACCTTCTAGTCTCAGTTGAGGAAACCACAGGCTCTCTATTGAATATCACTGAACTGGAAACAGGTTTTCCCATGAGACCCTAATGTGTGATGAGCACAGGGGAGGACAGGACCATTAGCCCACTGATAGAGATACAGACTGTGGGAGTCAAGATATAAAAACCAATGAGGGAGGTCGTGAGAATGGAACCTGGGAGGCTCAGCAGAGAGATGGATCTTCAGATGGCTCCATGTGTATTTCTGTTATTCAGGGCTCAACTACAAGTTTCACATTTACTGTACAACTGTTTAAAGTCCTATCATCCTCTCACATATTTCTTCGCAGGGACCCTCCAGAAACCCAACATCTGGGCTGAGCCAGGCTCTGTGATCTCCTCTGGGAATCCTGTGACAGTCTGGTGTGAGGGAACCATGGAAACCCAAATATATTTCCTCTATAAAGAAGGAAGTCTAGCACCCTGGGACAGAGTAACTGCACCAGTGCCTGATCATAAGGCCAAGTTTATCATCCCATCCATGACAGAGTATAATGCAGGACAATATCGCTGTTACTGTTATAATTCTGCTGGATGGACTCAGCACAGTGACACCCTGGAACTGGTGGTGACAGGTGTGTGTACAGTAAGGGTCATAGTCTTCTCATTTTCCTGTGGGGGGTCCCTGAATGTTCTATTGCTTGCAGAATATGACCCACATGAAGTAATAAGGAAAACTTAGATCAGGCTGACACAG
Source organism: Neotoma lepida (assembly GCA_001675575.1). Classification (NCBI taxonomy): domain Eukaryota; kingdom Metazoa; phylum Chordata; class Mammalia; order Rodentia; family Cricetidae; genus Neotoma; species Neotoma lepida. The sequence continues at coordinate 8,951 of LZPO01008526.1, read as the reverse complement.
TAGTGGCTCATTCACACTTGTAAAAATTTTGACACCAGGTTAAGTTTTAGTGTAAGCCAATTTAAACACAGTACAAATTTGTAAAAAAAAAGATTCCTGGTGTAACAGAAACTCCAGTGACAACTAGGCATAATTGTGGCAAAACTCACCTCAAAATACATGTGACCATAAAGATGGTTTCTAAGGAAACTTAAGGACCTTCAATCTGATGTCGTCTCTAATTGAGATAGTGTTGATGTCAGCAGGCTATAAAGTATATGTGACATCTTCCTTAAGGATGGGCTTTAATAAATGAGAACTAATGATAAAGTCTAGGGATGGAGAGTCTGGGATAAACATTCTGGGGGAATCACGTGAGATTTGGAACTATGGATAGAAAGGTCACCTGGTTNCTAACAACATCCACTCCCAGCTTTCTTGATAGAAAACAGGTATTTATTCTATCAATTGAGCAGAAACACTGCATGAATAACATTCCTGATTTCTCCCATGTTATTTGTGAGATCAAGTACATTGTGCCCTCTACATTTTCCCTCAGGAAATACATCTTCCAAATATTTTCATCCTCAGACCAACTGCTGGTGATAATGTATTATTTAACAGGCTGCACCTCTTTTTTTCTAGGGTTCCACCTTGGTAAACCTACTCTGTCAGCCTTGCCCATCCCTGTGGTGACCTCAGGTGAGAATGTGACTCTCCAGTGTGTCTCATCAAAAGGATATGATTGGTTCATTGTGGCTGGGGAAGATCATAATTTCTCCAGGTCCCTCAAAGCACAGTATACACATACTGGACAGTCACAGGCTTTGTTTCCTGAGATCCCTGTGACATTTAACAAGAGTGGCCCCTTTATATGTTATGGGTACTTCAAAAGTAGACCACATGTCTGGTCAGAGGCCAGTAACCCTCTGGAAATATATGCTTCAGGTAAGAAAGTCGTGTTCACTCAACAGTTTTTGACATGAGAACCCTTTATTACTAGCTCTGCTGCCCCTGTCTCTTATACACATCTAGATGTGTATAAGAGACAGGAATGTGACTCTCCAGTGTGTCTCATCAAAAGGATATGATTGGTTCACTGTGACTGGGGAAGATCAGAATTTCTACAGGTCCCTCAAGGCACAGTATACACATACTGGACAGTCACAGGCTTTGTTTCTTGAGATCTCTGTGACATTTAGCAAGAGTGGCCCCTTTATATGTTATGGGTACTTCAAAAGTAGACCACATGTCTGGTCAGAGGCCAGTAACCCTCTGGAAATATATGCTTCAGGTAAGAAAGTCGTGTTCACTCAACAGTTTTTGACATGAGAACCCTTTATTACTAGCTCTGCTGCTTGAGGATTGTCCAGTCCTAATGGCTGAAGGGAGCCCTTGATGGCTATGACTCAGAAAATAGAGACCATGACACTGACAGAGACGTATAGTTAGGGTTTCTAGTGTTGAAATGTATTAACAAGATGAAAAAGCAAGGCATGAAGGAAAAGGTTTATTTGGCTTACACTTTCACAGCACTGTTAATCCTCAAAGGAAGTCAGGACTGGATCTCAAACAGGGCAGGACCCTGGAGACAGGAGTATATGCAGAAACACTGGATGGGTGCTGCTTGCTGGCTTGCTCTTCATGGCTTGCTCAGCCTTCTTTCATATAGAACCCAGGACCAACCTGCAAGGGATGATATCACCCACAATGGGATAAGCCCTGCCTTCAGCCCCTGGAGTCTGACCACAGAGGTCTAAACTAGAACTCTGTTGCAGGATTTGTCCAGGGACTCAATCTAAAAATGGGATAGATGGAGTCTCTTCTGAGAGGGGCACATGTAAAAACACCTCTCCTTTGGGATTCTCCNTTTCTACAATGGTAAATTAGAAAGTCCTGGCCTATATGTTAAGTTCCTTTTAGTTCTAATTTTATCTGTGTCTTTCTCATACAGAGAAAGTCTCCAGAAACCACTTCTGCAATTGTCCTGCCTATCTGACCCTGTGATGGTGACANTGTGTAGGTGTATGCAACAGAGCCAGCACAAGGCACTCAGGCTCCTTCCTTTCAGTTCATGCACTTTATCTCCAGAGTAGGGAACAAAGTTGAAGTTTGAATTTCTCGAATTTAATCCTCCACAGTGTGCCTTCCTGCTGGGTGACCAGTAGGTAAAATGCCTGGGAGTGATAGGAGTCACTCTCACATTGCATGGCTATGAGGGTAAATGATAATGAATACAAATACTCAGTATGTGTCTCACACATGATTCCTCATTCATGAATTTAGTTACATGTTCCCATGCCCTTGACTGAACAGAAACCATATGAGGGCTTCCTTATTTCTGAATTGGAAATAGGAGGTGATTTTCTTCACTAATCNTTAGTTCTCAGTATTGATGTAAACTTCATGCTCAAGTGTCTTAACCTGAAGTATGAACTCAAGCAGCTTGATGTGTATGAAGAATCCAATAAGAAGACCAGAAGGAATCATGGCACACTAGGGAAAGGACTTATACTAGATCCTTCTGAAGTTTTGTGATTAGCCTAATGTGCAATTTTAAGAAATGAAAATTGCAGGAAATATGAATGTTGACTTCAGAGAAGACAAAAATCTGCTCTTTTAAGCACTTCATTAATAGCGTAATGCTGCAAGCCACAAAAATATATAAAGTAAGATTTCATCTGATTATGACAAAGCTAATATCTGGAAGAAGCCAAGGGCCTTCTAGAGGTCAAACTGAGGCTCAAGGAGTTTTAGTGATATTGGCTTTTGATTATTAGCCATTTCCTACTATGAATTTCTCATGTGCTATTGTAGCTTTTCCATCATTTACTGGATACCATTTCTCTTCTACTAAAGGAATATCAGAGATACTTCTGTACTCTCTAAGAACAGTCTTAAGCATCCAAGGTCAAATGAAACAACACCTGTTTCCTAGTTCAGGTGGATAGCTTTATTTCTTATGCAATTTAAGGTGAGACCCTGCTTTCTTACTGCCTTACAAACTTTATAGACCCCTAACTTCTTACCTAATAACTTCTAGGAATGTGGACTGAGCACATAAATTCCCTTTTTAACTGATCATTGCACTCAGGTGACCTCCTCTTTTACCACTCCCATTTTACGTTGTAAAAGAAAGCCTGATGGTCACTGCCTGAGGAGAACCCTTACCTGCCTTTATGACCTAGCAGGAATTCAGGCCTGGCAATGTGCTAATTAAGCCTAACTTTCTCCTCTCCAAAGTCTTATCTCTAGCTTTAGATCCACCCTTAACAATTAACTCAGAACTAAAGGGTTGCAACTTACAGGTACATCTAGCTGTGATGGAAGTTGCCTAGTCAAGTTGCTTAGCAACTGAACACACTTGCCAGAAATGGCCAGAGCAGAGATAGCTTGGAGAGACGAGGGTCATAGGGGGAAAAAGGCAGTTTTATTCTTATGAGGGAGCACAGAAGAGAAGAGAGCAGAAAAACTAGAGAGAGAGAACTTGAGGACAGGATGGAGGATGAGGAAGAGCCAGATGAGAAAGTACTGGATCTGTAAGAATGAGAAGAGAAGGACCTAGATGAGGAAGAATTTAGAGCAGAGAATTAAGATAGAACTCAGAGGGGACAGTAGATAAATATAGAGAGAATTAAACAGAAAGGAACTAGGCTTGAGAACAGAACTGAAGCTGTGTAGATAGGATTCTATCCCAGAGAAATAAGAGAAATAAGTAGACGGATATAGAGCTCAGTGTACTTAGATTCATTTCCCAAAAATTAATCTCACNATTGTGTAGTTTCCCTTCTGGGCCCCTGGGAAGTATAATATTAATAAGGTTNGTCCTTCTAATTTTATACAAGAGTGTACCTTCTCTTCTACACTTAGGATTTGCTGAGAACATCACTGTATCACAAAACACGTCCAAACCAAAGATAGGTGAGTAAGAATTCTCACTCATACAGCTTTTCTAAGGGTTTTGATATCTGATATTCCTCAGGTGATTTTCTTCTTCCCTTCATTCTTTGTCAACAACCACAGACTCAGAGACACAGGATCATCACACANTGGAGAATCTGCTCAGGATGGGGATGGCCGGCTTGGTCTTTGTGGTCCTTGGAATCCTGGTGTTTGATGCTTGTCACAGCTGTAGACAGGTTCACCACGCAAATAAAATGTGAATGGGAGATACAGCAACACATCTTTTGCAATGTCATGGTCTGGATACTAAATATGAGGATTCAGGGTGGATTTGTAAGAAAATTTGCTCGTGTTGGAGAACTGACTAGGGGTCAGTGTGAATTGAGTGCAAGGGAAATGTCAGATTGTTGGAGTGGAGAGCACTTTCCTCACCAATGTAAGTTATTCCGTAACATCTTGTTGTGGATTTTGTTGACTGGTGCCTCCTTACTCCACACATAATGACATGGGGGAACATCCTGTACTATCAACCAGGGTTGGCCCCTAATCTTTATACATATTATGGTTTGTCTTACTTTCAAGTAATTTTCTATTTATTTTAAATTACTATGTTCCCACCTACATTATAAATTTAGACTTCTTTTCTACTGAGAACAAAGTACTTCACTTAATTACAATAAACATAAGCAGAAATAAGCCACCAGAATGAAAAATAGTAACTCAATTGAAATGATTCTCTGAAACTCTTCTTGCAAGACTTGGGACCTTCAGCTTTCACCATATGTCAATTTTGTGATTCTCTTAATATGGGAANGTTTGCCACTGATATACCACTGTTAGAAGAAACTCATCGGCAGGATATTATTGACATGGCTTTGACAACATTGCTTTAGCAAAGTCCTAATGTGAAGTATTTTATGATTGCACTCTACATTCCCTTTACCTAATCTTAAATACATTTATTTTTTTTCTTTTTTATTAAGGAAATTTTTATTCATTTTCTATACCAACCACAGATCCTCCTCTCTTCCCTCCTTCTTCCCCTTTAACCTTCCCCCCAGCCCAACCCCCATTCCCTCCTCCAACAAGGTAAGGCCTCTCATGGGGTGTCAGCAGAGCCTGGTACATTAAGTAGAGACAGGTTCAAGCCTCTCCTCCTGTGATCTCCCNCAATGATATCAACTGAAAACAGCATAACAAGATGCACTAGGACTAGGGGCAACCNTCATTTCAATGCTGGATGAGAAAACTCAGAAGGAGCAAACGGGTCCCAAGAGCCAGCAAATGAATCAGAAACATTTCTATTCCCACTGTTGGGAGTCTCAGAGAAACNNCAAGCTAAACACCCACAATATATACATGGAGNACTTAGCACAGACCCATGCAGTCTCTGATTGTCNCTTCAGGCTCTGTGAGACAGAGCCTTGCTTAGTTGNTTCTCTGGGCCATGTTATCTTGGTATCCTCAAACACTCTGGCTCCTATAACTCCTCCCCATCTTCCATGGGTTCCCATGTTTTCTTTATCCATTTGTCAGTTGATGGGCATTTAGGCTTGTTTCATTTCTTTCTTCTTGTGAATACTGCAGTGATAAAAATNGATNTATAACCAGCTTTCTGNCATGATGACTTAGAGTCTTTTGTGAGTATACCAGAAGTGCTATATTTAGGTCAAATTCTAGTCCTANTTTCAATTTTTGAGGAACNTCTAAGCAAGTTTTCATAGTAACTAAATGAATTTAAGTGACCACCAGAAGCATATAAAAGTTCCTCTTTTTCCAGTTCCTTACTGGCATTTCATATCTTTTGTTTTTCCATGAGAGCCAGCCTCTTTTTTGCCATTATTTTTGACAGTTTCACATACATGTAAAATATGTTGTTTACATAGTCACCCTCCCTTACTCTCTCGTATCCTGCTTCCATTTTGTCTAATCCCCATTCTTTGGATCTTCTGACCTTCTCTCCAGAGATGAGATAAAGAAAATGTATCTCAAAATAATTTCATTTTTCATGTTTCTCTGCAAACCTGTCTCCTCAGGATCATAGCACAGTTTCTTTGTGACCTACCTCTCAGGGTGTCCAATTCTTGAGTGGAGGACTAATTTTATATAGTTAGACTACAATGAAAAAACTCTTAAATTCAAAGAGACTAGTACTTTTTCTGGACCTCAGAGCCTGAGTTAATGATACATCTTGAAGTCACTAAGTTTTAAGGTTGATACCCTACTGTGGCCACAGTTTGTTTGTTTAACCAGNNTTTAAGAAAATTATGGAACAACCAACCTTACTTGCCATGAATTCCCTATGTCAACAACTTTTATATTCTAACCTGATACATAGCTTTGATCTTCAGATAGGCACTCTTTGAAGCCCTGATCTAGAGAGCAATGTGTGTCTGTGTGTATGTGTGTGATGATAATCATTTTCTGAAAACAAGAAATTAGATAATGGCCTTGAAAAAATCCACCATCAATGCTGAAAATAGAATGTGGATATTAATTATGAAATTGTATTTGAATATTGTTTGTTATTTGGGTCATTCGATGCTCAGATGGAGTCAGTAAATGTCAACTATAGTCAGTGGCAAAAATCCCATGTAAAACTCTTAAAGATTTCACTATTCAATCAATGGTAGAGCAAAAGCCCTTTGTGAGAGACTGACAGATGGACACCAAGCTGACATGGTGACACAGTCAAAATAGAAGGAACTGATTATGGAAAATCCAGGAACCATAACCTACATAGAAACTGATAACACAGATAGAAAAGTGGAATATGCATGTGTGGGCTCAGTATTGGTCAAACTCTTCCAAAGTAAGCCTGAATTCATTTCTTAAAAAAATCATTATTATTTTATTAATTGAATTTGTATTTTTGCAATTTTACATGTACCATTACACTATGTACATGATGCATAGAGACCCCTTTCACCCCCACCNTCTCTAAACTAAACCCCTACTAAACTTCTCTGCTGCCCATTCATTTTGTGTGTCAACTTCCTAAGTTATCCAAGATCTTTCTTTGGAGTCTGTCAAGTTCAGTAGTGGTTACACAACTAAAGAAAAAGACCCTAGCTCACCCACAATCAGTCAGTAACCAATTGTTCAGTGTTAAGTGGTAAGGCCCAGTGAGGCCCCCTCATTCCATCACTACNGTTGGCAGGGCCAGTCTTGCCCAGGCCCATCATAGTTGAACTTCTGTTGCTGTGAGTTCGTAGTTGCAATGGTTGTTTAATTGATCCCTGTCTTTAATGTGATGTGGTAGCATATGAATGACCTTGAGTTTATAACTAATGTGTTTAACTGGCGCAGAAACCAAGGAATGAGATAGTGAGAATGGAAACTAAGAGGCACATAAGAGTGGTGGGTCTTCACATGACTCCATGTTTCCTTCTGCTTTCCAGGGGTCAACTACAAGTTTTAACTTCATTGTGCAACTTTTCAAAGTCCCACCTCTTCTTCATATACTTTCTTGCATGAACTCTCCAGAATCACATCTTGTGTGTTGAGCCTTGTTCTGTGATCCCCTCAGGGCATCCTGTGACCATCCTCTGTGAGGGATCTGTGGAACTACATATACTTCTTATATAAAGAAAGAAGCCCAGCACCCTGACACAGACTAACTGCACAGATGCTTGATAACAAGGCAAAGTTCTTCACCACATCCATGGAAGAGCATCATGCACGGCAATATCACTGTTAATATTGTAACTCTGCTGGGTGGTGACAGTGCAGGGACACTATGCAGCTGGTGATGACAGGTGATGACATGACATTAAGAGTCCCTCTCATCTCTTCCTTCAGGAAATCCTCCTTTCAATGGTGTTCCTCCACAGTGCAGCTCTGAAGTCAATGAGGGCTGAGTTTCATTTAACAGGCTGCCTCCTCCTCTCTTATCTTCCAACCATCGGAACATCACACATCACCTTTGACCAGCCCTTTGATGGCCCCAGGTGAGAATGTGACCCTCCAATGCATCTGATCAAATGTATTCAATTGGTTTATTGTGACTAGGGATGATCCAAGGTTCTCACCATTACTCAAATCCCAGTGCACATAGACTGGGCAGTCTCAGGCTCTGTACTCTTAGCTCTATGTGGCATCCAGAAAGAGGGCATCCTTTATATTATGAAAACTACAGAAGTACCCCCACAGGTGTTGCCAGAGACCAGTAACCATCTGGAGATATATGTATCAGGTGAGGAAATTTTCTCATTGTAATTCAACCATGTTTTGACACACAAAACACTTTGTTTTTAACCTGTTGCCACTTGGAGGGTTCCAGTCATGATGGCTGAAGGGGCCTGTCACTGCTAACCCCAAGGGTAGGAGAGTTCCTGTCACTGTCAGAACAGGATGGGAGGTGGCGTGTATAGGAAGACCCAGTGATATGACTTCCCATCTCTCCTACTTTAAGGGTTGTCCAGGAATTACAACCTGCTGACCCATTAAGGCCCTTTTCTGGCCTCTGGAGAGAACCTGAACTTTCTGTGTTGATCAAATTGAAGTATGACAGATTTCCTTTCTCCAATAGGGGTAGAGTAACTTCCCCATCTCTCTGTCTGTTATCCAAAGAGTGGATATTCTCATGTCAACTCACCTTAGGCTCTCTCAATTTCTCCACTAGAGCCTGTTATAGATGCCTTGGAGCACACAGCTACTTTTCTGAGTATTCAGCCCTAAGACATAATCTGGACCTCTAGATCACAGGTGAGGAATGTTGCAGATTCAGTAAAGGACCTAGACTCTGCACAGGTTCAGCTCAGGAGGGACCTGAGATTGATGGTCAAGATTGTAATTGACATACCAAGAGAAACAGATCCCAGAACCGGAGAGTGGATAAGGGCAGTTTGTGAAAAGATGGAGAATAGAATCTGAAAGAGCAATGAATGTAACCCCCAACCTTCTCCCACCAATATTCTTTTCATTCTTTCTATACTCATTGTACACAGTATTGTGACACAAAATACACATGTTTGTATACATTGTAACTTGAACTAAACACATCCACTCCCATACAACTCTACTCTTGGTTTTCTCATCTTTCCTAGTCAGTTAGTTTCTTTATTCCT